>PNEQ01010642.1:0-27543 GCA_003012365.1 Medauroidea extradentata
GTCATGGAAGCTCTGATGCAAAGTGCAAAGAACAAACACTCATTTAATACATAGATTATACTAAATAAACAAAAATAATTTATAACATGAATACTTTAAGCCAAAGACATCACCGCTGTATGCCTTGGAAGCAAGCATATCAACAAACACAATGAAAATTTACTAAAGCCTTTAACATAGCAAACGCTATGTTACAATAGCCATATCTATGTCTTTACTGAAGTAAGACCTACGGCCAGGATATAATAAAGCCTGTTATGGGTGAAAAACTCTGTCATTGAAACCGTCGTTGCTCCGATCTGTGCAGATATGTACAGCTATCGACAAACAAATAACCATTTAACCTTTCTTCTTCCATTAGTTCCGAAGTAGAAGTGGGTGCAAATACGATATAAATGGATTTTTAGACGCAATAATTCCATGGCTGCACCTGAAATGAGAAGAAGCTTGCCTGCAACCGTTCAGCCGTGTCAAATACATTATTCATGTTAACTGCAGCCAGTCGGCTAGTAAACGTCAGCATAATCGGAACACGTTCATTTTACTGAAAGTTAACAGATGAAATGGTGACATCTTAGCAGTTTGTAAATATGGCGATACGATTTCTTGTTACGCTGATAGGAAAAGTATTTTCCTTTGTTCGAAAATAATTGTCAACAATGAATAAAGCCCCGTGCCTAGGGTTTACCATAAAAAAAAACGTATGTTGTATAAGAAAATTTTCTTATTGCATCCGTAGAGTGGATACCAGTTTAGAACGACAAAAGGCTTTTGCGCATGTCACAAACACATCACGCGATCGTATACAAAACAATAGCTGTATCACAAACTTTAATAGCTGGTAGGATAGTCTCCGAGCAACATCTACTATAGAGTCTATCATTCCTTTGACTAATCTCACATTACCCTTTAATTAAAACGATGGAATTTTTACCGTTTCAAAAAGTAGCAAGGGTTTTCACTGACGAATATGTTGTTTTATCACTGTTGACTGATTAAAAAAAGGCAGGAAACATCAAATCTAGGTACAGTTTAAAGAAGAAATTATATTTCGCTATTTTATTATTCTACTGTTCAATCAGAAATTTGAAAATTATGGTTTAACTCTGTGAAGTTCATACATTACTACAAACAGTTCACTATTAAAAGCAATGCGCACTTGTAGCACATTACTTGTAAACAACAATAAAGAGCTACTTTAACGGGAACTTAAATTTTTAACTGTTCATTGAGGGATAGCGGTTAGGGTTAAAATGGCATGCCAACGGTCATTGGTTCTAATTTTGCTAATTTTCCTTGCTCTTTTAATTTTAACGAATGCACTTGTTGAGCTTATGACATTAATTACAAACGTACATAATTATGTTAATGTAAAATTACGCTTATTTCCTACACACTGGTAAATAAAAAAATTGGTTGCGTTTTAATTATTGAAAATCTCTGATTCAGTCAGTAAAATAATTTTGCTGATGCAATCTGTAATTTTCGACAGATTGTCAATGGATCCGTTTCAAAAATTGGTTTTTCTGTCCACACAGAGCTGACGTGATTCATCCACAAACATTTGTTACTGGTTCGTTGTGTATGGAGGGCGTGGCCGCCTTCAGGCGCACCAACCACATATCATTAGTCTTCGTGCTCGGTCACTTATTTTTGTATTGAGTAGTTTAATAGTCCTCTCTAGTGCGGCGTTTGACATGGCAACCCTGCCAACAAGGGTCATTTAAGGTCGCTGTCTACATCGATTTTCAACGTCATATTTTTATATTCGTACACTGAAAAAAGAGTATAGGTACCTTAATTATGTTACACTAGGGACAACAAATCAGTTCGGTTGTTGGTACTACTCTGGACAGTTCCTTCAACAATCTGTTTTGTAGAAGAAACAAAGAGCCTTGTTGCTTTTACAAACCATATGGTAACTTCTACAAAACAGATTGTTGAAGAAACTGTCCAGAGTAGTACCAACAACCAAACTGCTTTTTTGTCCCTATTTTAACATAAGTACGGTACCTACAACTATACTCTTTTCTCAATGTACCAGGTATTTTTTTTTCTTATTTTAGACAAAAAACTGTAAATAATTGTATTCTTATTAAATTTTTTCATCACTCATAGTTTTTACGTAATGACTCGTAATCATCCAAATTAGCATTTTATTGTTTTATGTACGGCACTAAAACCAACTGACATACAAAAGTGACAATATTTACAGTTAATAATAATGTTGTAGGCTATAACGTTTCCTATATTAAAAAATGATATAGTGTTACATTGTAAAGTATTTGCTGAAAATTGAAATTAAAATTTAAAAAATTCAAGAATATTTTTATGAACAAAAAATAACTGTATTTCTACGGCAATGGTAATTCTTGATTTACCTGTGCGGTCTCCCTTGGCCTTATGGAGGTCCTCCTAAATACGACTAACCACGATACGGTGTCGTAGAGGTTGGATACACCTCGACCATGTCAGAGTCGTACTCGATGGTTAGGGCCCGGTAGTTTCCGCGAAGAGATTTTTGCCCCACTTTGTTTCAGTGTCTTACGTGCACACCTGCACCTGAACTTCATGGCTATTGACAGAATGTTTTTGTGCAGAGTCGTTATTCATTTGACTGAGCCAATCAGTACGTGGATAACTGTGACACAACACGTCTGTGATTTCCGTGTTTAACCTCCAGACGTTGTATGTTACGGCATCCAATCACTGACCACATATATCAGAGCTGCAGGTGCGCACGTAAGACACTGAAACAAAGTGCTGCAAAAATCTTTTCGCGAAAACTACCGGGCCCTACCGATGGTTAATCCACTTTGAACTGTTAACAGGTAAAATTGTAACCACTTCCACCCACTGCGATTGGAAATGTTTATTCTCGTCCTTGAAAGATGTTTAACTACTCACGCCTGATATTAGCTATTAAACTTCCTGACAGACTGGTGACGTCAGGCTAATAGTTTTGATGGCTGGTGAGACATGACTCACATCTAAGCTGTAAGAAATGTAAGAAGTCTTCTAGTATATCGTAGTGTTCAGGGCAGGTTCTGTCAACAACATACCAGTAGAGATGCCTGAACACGCGTCTGTCCTATATTAAGACAAACAACTGAAATCCATTTCCATAGATGAGCTCATATGGTTATTAAATTGCCCATTGTAGGTTGCCACGTTAATGACCATTGTCTTCTACGGCAGAAGGCCATGGCAGATTCCTACGGATTAACGATTCATCAAAAGTGCACTGTTTCGTCGTAAGGTCCTTCCTTGTCTTCCGAACTAATGACTGTAAATTTTTTTAGACTGGTGGAGAAGAGTTTACACTTGCAAGCTATTATAGTAGCTAATTCCCCCATTACATAAGGTATTGATTGGATCCTATTAATTAATCGTTTCAGGTTCATCACGTATATAACATGTATTAAGAGGCGTATTGGAGGAATCTTAGTCAGTTACAGACTTGAACTCTAAAAACGTTTTTTTTTTTTTGCTGCAGTTAAAATATTGTCATGACACAGAAGAAATTTTTGTTTAAATTTGAACTACTGCAAAGTTACTTTGTCACAAGGAAAAGTTTTGCTTAACTAAATTTATACCAATGGTAACTAAAATTTTTTGCCATTTAAGTAATTGAACTGTAACATTTGCGTCAAAGACAGTTGTGGGTTTTTGTGACTACTTTTTGTTGAAAAAATAATAATTTCCTTCGCTAAAAATAAAATATTATTTTTTTAAGCTGCTATAAATCAATATTTCTTTTCCGTTAGATAGTAACATCTAAGATATTGTTTCATCGTGTGGACATGTTTACTGCGTCTAAAGAAACAAACACCGGGGAGGCATTCTGTGGTAAAATAGATAAAAACTGCCCAAGTCATCAACAAAACAGAAGAAATAGATATACTTTTTCGCAGTCGTACGTTTCCATTTTAATAAAATATTTATTTTAGGTCCCCTACTTTTGTTTAATTTTCATTTCTCCGTAAAGTAAACGTGAAAGTGACTCAGTAATGAAAATAAGTAAGAGGTTGTTCTTAAGGCTTTGTTTAAAATTGTTATTAAAATAAGCTTGGTTTCGTACCCAAGATTGTCTTTAATGTATGTATTTTCAGGGAGCTTTTCATTGCTGTGCGATGCATTTACTGGTCCTGAACCACTCCGTAAGCAGTAAAAGTGATGTTGAAAGCCAACGGTCTAATGCAACTAGGGATAAAAAAAAGCTTCTGCAGTCAATAATAAGATAACTCTAAGCTCAATGGTTTCCAATCTACCGGCTGCTTGTGAACCACAAAACATGAATTGATTTTTTTGCAATTCGATTTTATTCTGTAATTATTAGGTCCCAGTGACACGCAAAGACTACTTTGCTGGCTGCAACACTCTAGTAAAATAACAGGCCATGTAATACATTGAGAAAAAGGTTGAAGGTCATTAGTCTTGAAAGGGAGTCGAAACTACGTTGTCCTTAGAGTGTTGAAGGTAATATTTTTGTAGTGAAATCTTGGCACAATTATGAAGATACTCATAAGTAACGCCTTACGCCAATTAAAATCTTTCAAGGTCTTATTTTATCTTTGTAATGTATTTGGTTTTATGGCTTTTGCAATCACTGAAACACTTGTCATGTGTTTATTTTTCATTGCGGCCACGTCGGGATTGAAGAAGTTCAAAACTGGCAACGTGGAACATGCCCTTGTCTTTACAGCTAAGTCATAAAATACTTACAGGTTGAGGTCTCCCGATTTGCAAGTCACACGATAGTGTGCTTTCTGCGCTTGTCAGTTTGGACTTTTTGCACAGGTTAGATCTACACGAGTTGTACACAGGTTATTTATGAGTGACGAAATAAAGATATTTTCAGTATTAAGTATATGTTTATTTTCAGACGTACATTGAAAAAAAAAAGCTTCCCTTAAAAGTTAGAAGCCCATTTCACACTAACGTGTAAGCGAAAGAAAGTTGTCGCATATTTGAGCAATAAATTTACTTGACTGTTTATTATTAAACTAAATAATAAATATAAATTAACTTGAATACATTTGGACACATTTCTTCACACAGATATGTTACATTTTACAGAGAATCTAATTTATCATATAAGTCTATTTTTGTAAGGATCCAGAGGCCTTATGCTCCAGTTTTCAGTCGCATGCGAGTTGGAAGCCGAGTGGTGTTTTTAGGACACGGAGAAACTTTTTTTTTTTCGCTTGTAACGTAAAATACCGAGAAACCGAACAATTAAACACTCTCCATGTACTGAAAAAGACCGCTTGGATTCCAACTCGCATTCGACTAAAACCTCCAGCGTAGGCCCCTAGGGGTACTGGGATTCGTAAAACAACACCTTGACTCACTGGCCCATTACGATAGTTATTAGACCATAGAGCCTTCTAATAAGAATACAACAAACGGCTTGAAAAGAGACGGAACTTTGTAGTTTACGAGTCTGTCGATAGAGGCACTACAGTCTGTTGTTGGAAACAACTAGTAAACAAGTCATGGTATAAAGAGTATACGTGAACAAAAATGTTTAATAATTTAGGTTCGTTTGATATTAGTTTCTGATGTTAGTTAAAACACACAATGAGATACCTTTGTACTTTTTTAAAAAAAAATCTGAAAATTATGACAATGTACTTTATTTATGGCAATTATTAAGGAAATTCAAAAGGACTGTTGTACGTTTTTAAATATTTTAGAATGTTGCCCATAATGTCTCATTTCAGTGTAAATTATTTCATTTAAGGAAGACACTTGGTTTTTGCTAATACTATGTTCCCGTAACTTACGAATTCTGACTTTAGCATCCTGCTATGGAAAAACTGCGAGAGCTAAAATATTCTTACAAGTGGAAAATGTTGTCACAAGTAACGTCTATGAAACTAACTCTATGTCATATAAATATAAAATTATGCGTTATTGCCACGTGAATACTCTTAAAGAAATTATTGTTGACTAAATAACAGTACTTTCTACCTTCTTGCGATTAAAATTTATATAAATCAATTTCTTATTTTTTTTGTTCCCGTATTCCTTTAAATAGTTCTTCATATACATACTATCGTATTAAATATAGCAACAGCATAAATCACACCTTTCCATTGAACTCTTATAAACTATCCACCAGTTGTTGAAGAATTCTTCAAATAACTTCGAGGATATAGTTAGAGATGTGCAAATTCCGAGTTATTGGCGACAGGGTAGAATTAAATGACCTGTATTAGTGCGAACACACTCCATGATGTTATTAGCAAGGATATGAAAAGTTCGCGTTTTCTTCGGGAACACGATATAATTCCAACTACTATAAGTTGTTGACCCAATAACAAAAACGTAACTAAATGAAGGCACATATAATTGTGTCAGTGAACAGCCAGTGAACATCTATTATCTGCTTGAGTACAAGTGTATTTTTGTAGGCTGGCGTACCGGTTAGTGAACCCGCAAAATTTCCCGTCTCCAATTACTAGATCCATGAACGCGTACTTCCGTGTGCCGGTAAGGGAACATTTCATGTTTGAACTTATATCATTGGCTGAAAAAGTCCATCGAGCGCGCCAAACTGTCACTAAAGTCAGATGTCGCATAGTAACTTAGAGTCATGTCTGTTGTCTGATAACAACGTGAAATGCTTAAATGCTTAGCTTAGTACTGATATACAAGACCATGTTATATTCGAGCTCCTTCACTACTGCCACGTCTACAGCATGCAGCATTTTGCCATCTTAAATACAGACATATTAAAAGTTTCAGTACTTTTAAGAGGAAAGTAAATATGTACTATCCTAGTCACTCCGGTTTATGAGCAGATGAAGCTGCATTTTCGAGAAGTTGTGTTTATACATGTATGCGTGTGAATGAATAATGAACGAGTGAGAAAAGAGTGTAAGCTCATTGATTTATTTTTGTGTAATGTTTGTTGCATGCCAATTACAAAAACTTTCCTGCAACACCACACGTCTGTGATTTACCGGTAGAATCTCAACGCTCTTGACAGTTAAAATATCCAATCACTGACCACGAAGCAAAACTGCAGATGTTCACGTAAGGCACGGAAACAAAGTGAGGCAAAATTCATTTAGCGAAAAACAAGGGTCTCTAGTAATTAACCCTTGACTCGTGTGACACTTCCTGGAGGTCGCTGAATCAGTAATTAAGGAGCAACTTAATTCAAGTCCAATCGTGGTATCACTGAGCCAGCGAGCAGCCAATGAGAATCCGTTATATGCTTAAGTATCCAGATATTCTTTGAGACTAGCTTACAGGTCAGTGAAAACGCGAAATTTTAGAGTCTCTAGTGAACGATTACATAAGGATCTTAACTGACCTTATTGGCTTATAGGTACTGTGCAACGTTCGATATAAGTCACCCCTTGTTTCTAGCGTCATCCTTTAAAACCGGCTATTATATATTATTATTTCCCCATTATTAGGATATTCTTGGGAATTTATCGCTTTTTTCATCCAATCATCCAGCAATTACCCTGTACTAAAATCATTTCGCCACCAACACACCTAAAACTTTGGTGTTAAGAAGTCGCCATGTGATTATTTACCTACTGAAGACATTAAAAGGGAAACGACATGACGGCTATTGGTACGGGCTTTAAGAATCAAATGTAGAGGCCGGAAGATCTCCCAAAAATATTTTTACCCCACTTTGTTTTAATGTCTTAAAATAGCAGTGGATTGGGTGGGGGGATGGTGTTAGACAATTTTATTGTATTTTCATATTTTAATTTTTGCAACGCCCCTTGGTGGTGTCCCAAGGAAACCCCTGAAAAAACTCTTGAGTCAGACACCACCAAGGATGGCACGCGAAAGTCTGTCATCATCGTTCCCCACATAGCGACGACAGCAGACAGTTGTGCGGGTCGGAGTGAAACTTCGGTTAAATTACCAAACGCAATTTTAGGCAATTTGCGCAGCTTAGTCATAGTTGAGGGGTCACGGTTTATATTCGTTCGTGCGTGGAACAGCAACAGCGCAAGAAAGTTCGTCGACGTCTTCAACTAAGGTAAGTGAAGTAGCAAGTCCATTTAACCAAGGTCGGGTAGGTAGCAATGCTCGAAACAAGAGACGTGATCGTCTCAGTTGTCAGCCGTAACATTTATTCAAATTGTGTTATCAAAATCTTCTCTTCGACAAAGCATAGGATATATTATTGGTAAACTGCTTGACATAAATAACAATGAAATATTTTATTAATTTGTTACGTAGAATAATTGCAAGAGAAGTCTTGGAAGTTAACCTACAATTCTCTTCTAATGATCCTGCTCGACAAATTAATGACAGATTCCATTATTATTTATGTCAAACAGTTTTCCAAGAATAAACCCTATGCTTTGTCGAAAAAAAAAATTGATAATGTCATTTGAATAAATGTTATGGCTCAAAACCTGAATAGACAGTAAAACTGCCCAACACTTCCCATTAAGTGTACTTATGCAGGTGTACGTCATGGTTATTTGTACTGTGTATTTGTGCGCAGTCGTGTTTCATTTGACTGTGAAAATAAGAACAAGGCGAACTGCGACACCAGACGTCCGTTATTTGCGGATGTAACCCCAAGACGCTGGGAACTAAAACATCCAATCACAGACAATGAAGCAGAACTGCAGTCGTGCACTGAAACAAAACGGTACAACTTTTTTTTTCATGAAAACTCCCTGTTCCAGGTCAGGCGTTTATACGTCTACAGGACCTTAAGTAGTGACTTTGTAATTATATTTGTGATTAGTAGAGATGTTGGCATAACGCAGAAATATTTTATTGTAGTGCGTATTCTCCAAAAAAGTGTATTGTTTTGCGCTTGTATGATTTTGACGACAATTTTATGTGGTATGGTTGTGATGTTTACAGACGTATAAAATACATTTAGAAGTAGCGTACCAGAATCGCCAGAAACGAAAGGAAAGTATCACTACTGTATACATCATACCGAAACCTAGAAAACTATAAAATTTTCCCGCCATATATCACTATCCCAGGTATAAGTCGACTAAAGTGTAAGGTAAAACGAGAATTTTTCTTTCTATTTTAAATACCACGTTTGTTTGTTTCCTTATAAGTACAGCATTCTGCATAGACCAGCTTCGTCATTTGTGACGTACCCAAAATGAATGTTTATAACAAGTGTAGCATACATTATTATATAATGAAGCGTAGCTTAAAGAGCGTGTCATTTAAATAAGTGTATTGGAAACGTGTTTAAAAGTTTCGAGGAAAAACAACACATGCGACACGCTACAACACCATTCACGCGCCAGGCGAGGACGTTTCTACCTGATCAGATGTTTTAGCGAAATATATTTTAAAATTTGACAGCTCGGAACTAACCTTCGTTTTGCATGCTATGTATGCATGAGGAAAGCACAATTCAGGAGCAAACTTATTAATGCCAGACACGTCCAACTTATCTGGTTTTAAAGGACAGCAGTGAACTGGTATATTCGGATACCAACGAAAATTAGCTATAACATGTTTTAGTGTCATTTTTAGTGTTGAATAGTGTTTATGAATATGACATACGAGTATATTACTAGTCGTTGATGATTTGAGAACAACAGATGATCATGTATAGATCTAAATGAATATTTGGCCTATCTAAATGTCCGGCTGTAAAGATAGTAATCATATTAGAGGCGCTATTTCGTAACCAGACGCCTTCCAACAGATATCAGATGTGATCTTGTTTCGAATGCACAAATTCATTGGGAGGAAATGTATAGTTCTGAATTATAACAAATTTTTTTCTTATGGTTACTACATGGGAAATGCAATTATTTTAACTAAATCCGACTACATATTCGCGTACAACTCATCATGTATTATACAGAAAAAATGGTTATCTAACTTTCGGATTTTTGTAGACGTGTCTGGTTACGAAAGATGGCTAAATAATTAGCGAATGCATAGGATTTAATGTAATAACTATTCCTCACAATTTATTGAAACTGTATAACAGCAACGATAATGTACTTAAATGCAAACCAAACCGCAATGTGTTAGCCTCCCATAAAGTCATGTACAGTAATTCCATTAATTAACTGATACACAATGTGTGTTATCTGAATTATAGTAGCACATCCTCTTAAGGTCGCCACCTGTCGGCACGATAAGGCACAACAAAGATATAAGAGTGAACTTGAAGCACACATTAAGTGCTGCGTTTTCACAGCGAACTAAGAGCTGAACTAGCGTGCAAGATCCACGCCGATCCACAATTACAGTCGAAATTTAAGCGGCAACCATATAATTATATTAGGCGAAAGTCCATAACAAGTTTCGCATAATTCCGATTAGTATATTTTGAAGTTGGGTACGGCTGTATGAAAATGCCGTTTTTAGCTAGAAGCAGTGTTATGTACATAAAAGTTTATTTTCGGACATACGCCATTGCAGGCGAATGTTGCCGTATTGCAGAAAATCCCACACTAAAACAAAAAAATACATAAAACAAAGGAAGAAAAGCCAGTAGGTTATAGTCAACTGACATAAAACATATTACAGATAGTTCTTGAACGTAATTTAGTAATATCCCAGAAATCGACACAAGGACAAACACAATATATAAACAACACAAAATTAATTCCTAAGTGGAATATAGTCGAATGGAGAAGGGCGACACCCCCCCCCCAAAAAAAAAAGCAGACGAAAAAAATTATTTAAAAAACCGACAAAATTGTCGTGTGCGAAAAAGTCACCAAATGGATAAACGACGACCACAGCACAAATAACGAGAGACACGAAAGGATGTGACGTGAACACAGACAAAAACAGACAGAAAACAGTAAGCTTCTCAAGCCAACAGATGCGACGTTTCAGGAACTGGCATTGGTTCCCGTCTTCAGGCTCATGTACAGACTGACTGTGACACCTGAAAAAACAAGGGTCTTATATAGGCTTTTCTTTCTTTGTTTTATGTTTTGTTTTTGTTCTATTCTGGAAATTTCTGCAATACAGCAACATTCACCCTTAATGGCGTATGTCCAAAAAAAAAACCTCTTATGTTTATAATACGAACCCACTGCAAGAATCGTTCAAAGATCACATAGAAACAGTGTTGCAATGCGCGTTGTGTCATTACCATAACGTTCTGTCATTGTCCGAAGTGTGCTTTCATCTCGTTCATTGGCACTACGGGTATGGAATGGTTTCATTAAAATAAACGCGCTAACCCCTGTATTTCAACGCTTTTTGAGTATTTGAGCAGCAAAATCTACGGATTCCTACTTTCTAAATCTGAATTAGTGAATATTCACTGATTCACGCCGATGTATGCTGCAGTTTCGACAAATTTAATCAGCGAGAAACCACTATGAAATCGGTGACTATTCGTTGACTATAATAAAGAGTACCAACATTCCACAAGTTAATTAGTAAATGTCCACAGATTTTCAAGTAATTTTTCACTGATTCAGTAAGTGAAATTTGTTCTATGAAAACAACTGGAATAAACGGTGAATTTTCACTGATTCACGTGTGAGATGTTGGCACTCTTAAAGGAAACAGTGAATATTCACTAATTAATCAGTGACTATTTTCACTGATTCAAATTGTTGAAACTGCTCCATCTATCAGCGTGAATCAGTAGATTTAGAATGTAAAGGTGCCAACAGGCGTATGTAATTCGGTACCACCTCTACACGCTGTGCGCTCAACTTCCGTGCATTGCTTAGCTGTTATTCATTTATATGGGACGTTAGACGGTGAACATATTATTTAATTGTCGAAAGTGTGGATTAACGTCCGACACGTGTACTTTCCTCTTGTATTTTCTTTCCAATCAAGTTGGATTTTTTCTCAAGTCTGCAAGTCTGGAACAGTTGCCTTAAGAAATTTTATGGGAGCCTGAAAACATGATTGTAATAAATGATCTGAACATAACACTTACAGGTAAGGACCTGTAAAATTAGCTTTTTGAATTTGACACGAGCTAGAATTTAAACAACTGTATGTTTGTGATACTTTCTCAACTGGCTCTTGACCTATTTGACTTCTCCTGGAGAGCTCTGAGCCAATTAAAAGACAAGCAACTTGGCGCAGGCCAAACAATGTAGTATCACTGCGTCATCGACCAACTAGTTAAAAGTTTCTGTCTGCTTAAACACACAAATGTTCTACAGATCATAGTTAGGGATTATGGTTAGAGTCCGGGAATATTCGCGGATTCAACTGAGGAGAGGTTGGATTTATATTATAAGTAGTGACCTGAAAATTCGCGTTTTCTTTTATGCGCAAGCTAGAATTCCAGCAACTATAGGTCTGTATCACGTTCACAATTGGCCGTTGACTTTCTTGACACTTCCTGAAAGTAGCTGAGCCAATAGTAAAACTGTAATTGAATTCAGTCCCATTTGACTGTCAGCGAGCAGCTAATAAACAGCTGCTATCAGATTCAGTACACATATATTCTTGGAGGCTAGCCTACAGCTTACTGATCCCGCGAATTTTTCCGGACTCTAATTATAAGTCATGTTTATGTTGGAAACGTTTTTATGGGGTCATTGTTTAATATACGTGACCTTGAGGACTCCGAACAAATGGCGGACATGCATAAAAACACTCGGTGACTCCTGCGCTCATCGTCAATTGTTGAAATGCCCACTCACTGAAGCAGCAGCCAATGATCTAGTAGCTTAGCCGAGGACTGAGTGTATACATGACTGTGCAGTCCATCCTGCTGGTCGTTGACCCCGCGATATATCCGGGACTCTAATTATGGTTTGTCGCGAAAAAACTTGACTGTTTGCTGGATTTCAACGTACGTTCAGCTTATGAAAGATTACTGGTTTTCGCTTGTACGTGGAGCTGTTGCCTTATTTGACTAATCCAATAAGAATTCCGCTATTCTAATATGTTATGCCTTTTACTGGTCTGCAGACAGCTACGTTTTATCAGACTATGTCACCCAATCATGCATGTCGCAAGGAACTACAGTGTTTTCAAGAGTATGTTGGCAAAAATCATTTTCGCGATACATCACCATCTAATCATAGTGAACATGCGAATTTCTCAGGTACGAGGGTTATTTTTTTTTTCAACCATCGATCGGCTGTAATAAAAAAAAAAACTGGAATTAATTAGGAAATTATTTTATTGTCAAAAAAACGCACATCCTTACACTATTGTTCCACGTAATCACCGTACATATTGAGGCATTTGTCGTACCGATGCAGCAGGTTGCAACAAGGGGTTTCAGGGGACAAGGCTGAATAGGCAGGAGGCATCATTCTTTACAGAGAGTATCGGAAAACTGGTAATAGGAAGTCCGAGTGTGGCTGGTGTTGTCGACGTGCAAGGAGTGACCTGCCTGTGCCCTGACAGTAGCGGCTCTTCTCAGAAGTCAGCCACGTCATATCGTTGGTAGCGCGATCACGTGCTATGCTCCTGCCTCTCCCTGTCGCCTTCCCTATGCGGAGTTATTGCGGCGGCTGTGAGGACGTCAAAGATATAGAGACCGAGTGTGTGATTGATGACTGGCACACGTCTGGTGGGTGCCTCTAGCAGCACAACTCGCGGTCCCTATGCCTGCATACACAGTAAAACACTTTCGTTGCCACATTACCATTTATTAAAGTATTATACACTGCATAACTTAATAACGTCCCCACAAAGGAATTTAGTTTGCTGATAATATATGTTCCTTATAGCAAAGAAAATACACAAATTTTACGTTTTGTCACATTTTGTGTTAAAAGAGATTTGTTAAATAATAACATAATTTCCTTTGTAGCAAAGGTAGTATATTTTTAACCAAATGTTGCTTTAAAAATACAGGATTTATTTTCACAATATTTTCAAATAAATAATCTTAACAAGAACACAATATTTTGTTACACATTACTGTAACTTTCAAACATAAATTTACTTTAAAAAAAGTAGCTATACATCGGCTCATATTTAAACAAACATTATGTTGTGGCAGCAGATGTGTTTATTTTTGTGTATCGATCTATTATCGAACAACAGACATAGTAGATTCACAGAGCAGTACATGACGTTCACCACATAGATATCTCTCTCCAGACAAAGAAAGGGTTGTCCGTGGACAATCATTGGACGGGGCCGTCGACTCCTTGACGCTCATGCTATTAATGCCAAAGCAAGGATGTCACTGGTAATCTCTTGCCAACACACAGTTATGTCGAATAAAATAAGGAGTAGCACGGGCTGTACTACACCGCTGAGAATTGACTGATAAATCTTATTGCCCGACCAGACGAGGCTGGATTCCTGTTGTTGGTGGGTTTTAATATCGCTAATATGGCCATGATGGGTCGTATTGTATCAAGATAACCTGCAAAGTAAGCCACACGCATTAGCCAACTTCCAGGAATTGCTTGACAACTAGGGACAGGCTGGAAAAAAATTCCGTGTTCATGTTCCAGACACCTCAACAACGATACGGCAGTGGGGCGAATTAAATAACACCGCTACCTGTTATTACCAACAAAGAAATACAGGGGCAGAAGTAAATGAAGTAACCCAGCTAGTATTCAATAATAGCTAGGGACCGCGGTTGTCAAGGGGTTAGACATCTTGCTTCCCACCAAGGCGATCCAGGTTCAATTCCCGGCGGGGTCGGTCCTCGGGTTCTCGCGTATGAGATACGTGCTGGACGATGTCGCTGGTTGGCGGGTTTCTTCGGGGATCTCCCGTTTCCCTCCGCCTCACCACTCCGGCTTTGCTCTATACTCACGTCATGTCACCGCTCACCAGGGCTAAATACCTAGATGATTAGTGCTGACCAAAATATCTTCGTTTCACCTCGCTAGGGACCGTACATTTACGCGAAATGTTTTGCACCATCTTGCCTCAATGTTTTTCGTACGCATCTGAGCGTCGGTTCATGGCAAGTGACTGGACGTTTTTAACTGCCAGAGGTTTTATGTTCTACCCGGAAAACATAGACGTGTTGTGTTGCAATAAACGTCTTCTGGTTGGCACAATTAAACGAGAGACGTCTGCACAAACACACATTCGAACTAACCATGATATAGGTGCAGAAGAGCGAGTAAATTATTTAAACAACCTGGTACATAAATACAGTCGCGAAAATGTTCGGTTCCTACAAATTGCACATTTAATAGCGAATACATAATTATTTACTCAGCATAACTGCTCCAGATGCGAATCCTATTTATGACTGGCAATTCCGTCCGCGCGATATAACATTCGTCTCTAGTAGATGACCATGGCCTTCGATACGGAAATTCCCCCAAAAAGGGTACATATAATAGGGTCTAGAGCTCTTCGAAGGCAATGGCTTTCCCTAATTATTTTTTATGTCCTTCATGTCGGCGAACCAAGGAAAGCCACAGATACGAGTAGGAATTGTTCGCAGAGACAGGTCTAATTCGCGCGTTCGCTGACCTGTAGACTAACCTTCAGGAATATATGCAGGGATACCTTTTTTTCGCTAAAATAATTTTGCCCCAGTTTGTTTCGGTGCCTAATGTGCACATCTGTAGCTCTGCTTCGTGGTCAGTGATTGGAAATTTTGACTGTCGCGAACCTTGGGATTCTACCGGCAAATCACAGACGTGTGTGGTGTTGCTGGAACGTTATTGTAATTGGCTCAGTCAAATGATATACGGCTCTTCACTTGTACACGCTGCCAATAACCATGAAGCATAATTGCAGATGTGCACGTAAGGCCAATTAAACTAACTGGGGCAAAATTCTTTTCGCGAAAAACAGGGGTTCCTAAATATAGGTTTACTGAAGAAAATAACAGATGCCCATCGGCTGCTCGGTATAGGTCTGTATTTAGCTGCTTCTTTGTTATTGGCTCGGCGCTATGTAAGAGGTGTCAAGGGACAATTGTGAAAGTTACACGATGAAACATTTGCTTGAAGTACAGCTTGTGTCTAAACAAAAACACGAATTTTTCAGGTCTCTATCAATTTGCAAGCTCAGCGACGTGTGTACTAGAATCCATTTTACCTTATATACTTAAGCCTCTACACTGAGAAAAATATGTGGAAAAATAAAGTGTAATTTGTACGAAATAACCAAATTGTATATGCGTATACCAGCAAACAAAGTCACTTTTTGGCACAATTAAATAAGTTGTTTGATACCATTTAGATGCTTCCACAATGTCACATTGTTACAAATATCTCGTGTGCAATGCCGAATCAATTAAGTTAATTTGTTTGACAAAACCAAATTTTTAGTTTCTTTTAATCACGTAATTTTGCGGAAGTGCACTATGTCTGAGCTAATACAACCATACATGTATTAGACTTAACTAGAAGAATAACTTCTTTGACCAAATCATTTTACTAGAATGTAGTAGGCCTACTGCTTTGTTAAAACAACAACGCCTTTATTTAATTGAACTAGAAGGATTCATTTTTCACAAAAAAGATTTTTTAAACTATGCTTGCAACAACCGCGTATTTATAAGACTCAGCTAGAAGGAAACCTTAGTTCAACCAACTCATAATTTTGGACACGAATGCAAGCCACACATGACCTAAATTGCACGTGTTGTATTTGTAGTATTAGTAGCAGTCTCCTAAAACCGTTACTTCACACTCCCGTATGTTTATAGATACAGTATTTTAAATACGTCTTCGAAGCGCTATACTATATTCTTTTTGCTTTCACGTGCGATTGCTTACAGGCTACGCAACGCACGCGTTAGCATGCTATAGCACAAAAGATTCAACACCAAGATTATTTCACTACAAAACACACAGAAATTACTCAGTACTGACAACAGGAAAGCGAAACATTGAAACGCGTCAAGTATTTTCTAAACTTGACTTACTTTCAATAATAAGTGTTAACTTTTCAAATCGGCACATCAACAATAACGCCACTGTTTGTACGTCTGCCGCACGCCAAAACTGACAGTCGCTATGCCATTGCCATTGTTCATTCCGTCTGTCATATATAATTGGTTAAATTAACCACACCAAGAATTTTGGTAAGTGAAGTTGTCGACTTAATTGAATTAGTTTCTTATAAGCAAATATGTGAAAGCGTGGGTAGCACAAATGTATTTCTTGTTTAATATATATATACACACATACATATATTTAGTATAGAACATTCCATTCATGAAAACGTTTGCATAGTCAGCAAAACATTTGGCTTATTCATACAAATACATCAACATTATTTGGGCCAATTAAGTAAGCCCTATAGTTACTGCAGCAATCCAGTATTTGATTTATCTGCAATTTGCTTGAAGCAAAAAGATTAATGTTAACTTTGTATATTAAATTGTTTAGATAAATCCTCTTCTCACTGTAACATTTGTCCATTAGTTGCAAGTTATTTCAACAGCAGATAGTGTACGAACATACGCGGCTTCAGTATGCACAAGACAGTGATTATAACATGTGGGTCGTATGAAATTGCAAAATATTCCTTTCTGTAGTTATTGGCGTTGCAAAACTCAAGGACATGTAAAACCAATAGTTACAGGAGCCGCCTAGTATGCGCTTAAAATTCTTTGTAGTGTGTTCGTAAATACGTTTTTTTACAATACTATTCCACATGTGCGCATTGTGCCACTGTACAAAAAGAAAATGCACTTAACACGATGAAGAGAATGTAGTTTCAAAACATCACGTCGCTTAGAAAATTAATTTATGAATCTTCCCAAAATGGCTATAAAGCACTCGTTAAATGTGAAAAACCACTCTCAGGATTCGTGTGAAACTTCTATAGAAATATGAACGGACTTTGCTTAAAACTTTATATCATTTTGCCAGTAAAAATATGGGATCAGCACTGAAAGTGTCAGTCAGGCGAGTGATTTACGATTCTATACGCCATGTTAGTGTCTTGCGGTGGAGGCGATATCGCACTAGATGAGCCGGTCAACATCGCCCTTGGCGCCGTGCCTCACTCACACAAACACACGGATAGTAGACATTGAAGACTGTTGTTTTCTACTAAGTATAGCTATGACATGAGCTGTTAAGTGTGCGCGTACTAAATTTCACCATTACGAGACAAGGCGCAATGCAGGAGCGTATTTTGCTCTGCTTCCTATAATAAAGCTGTATTTGGTAACATCCCAGGTTAAGTTTCTGTGTGTTAGGGGCACGAGTATTTCGCGTATTCCTCTGGCAACAGTCTCAGACCTATACACACACTGGCCAAAGTCAAATATCCATTGGCTTCAACCGTAACACGTGTTACCAGCACGACTTATTTCCTTATTTATCACTGGCTTGCAGTCGTCAAAGATGTGTTAAAACAGGTGTCGTCTTATCACAGAAGGAGTAGTGAAGTATACACAGTTGGCATTCAACCTGACCTAGCATCAATACGCGAAACAATCGTGCCTCTAGTAATGTGTCGCCCGTACCACTTCCGCACTTTTGTGCTTTGAACGTGCGAAATAACGTCAACCAATAAAATAAATTAAGGGGGTCGTCTGCCCAAGACGCAGAGCGATGTGCAGAACTTCGGCCGTTAAAAGATTATTCGAAAACTATTCAACGTGCATGAGTGAACTTTGCTTAAAGGCGCCGCCTACCCGCGCGTGAGAGGCTCAAAAGCGACGGAGCTGTAAAGTCGACCTTGAAGCGCGCATCAAATGCTGCATCGCTTCAACGAGCCAAGCGCTGAAATAGCGTGTAAGGTTCCCGCCGAACGGGTTTTACTAAGGGACATTAAGAGGTGACCATATAATTTTATTGGTGGAAAGTCTGCAACTAAGTTCAGTGCAGGTCCCAATATGAGTTTCACATACATCCGGTTAGTACATTTTAAAGAACGGAAGTCTGAAATGGCCGTTTTTAGCCATGTTGGAGGGCTTAGAAACAGTGTTTTTAATGAGCGTGGCGTCGTAACAATGAGGTTCCGACCTTGTCTGAAGTTTGTTTTCTTTTCTTACGTTGGCACAATGGGTACACGTGGAATATTTTCGTAGAAAAAACCTGTTTACGAACATGCTGCAGCGCATTCGAAGCGTGGGGTGGGCGGCTACCCTAAGGCCCTTTCATACGATCAAATATTTATTGAATTCAAAGTATTGAATTGCATGTTGGTACAAGAAAAGTTAGTCAATGAAGATTTAAGGGACCACTTGAAAAGTTATCACACGATTTGTAAAAAGAAATTATGCACAAAATAAGTAATGCGCCTATGTTAAAATTTTCTATTAACTTCGCACGACACAAAAATTCTATCACAAAATTCTTATTATTTTGTTTACATTATTTAAAATAAATAATGAACGGTTTTATTTTTAATATGGTTAAATTTGCATACAGAATTAAACTAATGCGTTACTTGAATTAATACTGTCAGAAAAACCTCTACTACATTATAAAATATTTTTATTCAGGAAAAATTTCAAAAATGTTCGAAACGAAAATCTTTGACAAAATTCACGACATTGAATAAATTTACAAACAAAATGGCCGCGGTTATGACGTCAACATGGCGTCACAGAACACTCATTAAATTTGAGAGAAAATTGAAGCAAAATTTGATCGTGTGAAAGGGCCTTAATGAATATCATTCAAAGAACGTTACACGTGTGTATACCCATTTCAGGTTCACCAATAATTGTTTAAGTACATTTTCTAGTGTCCGATAACGGCATAAAAAGTTAGAATCGGCGGCCCTTTGCCTTCGCGTATAGGATCTTAAGGGGAATGGAGCGTTAAAGTAGATAATTTTCACAATTTTCGACATAACTTTTTCCCCTCGCTTATTACAGAAAATCGAGGCTCGAGAGTTCGTGGATTACACTTTTGTACACCTTCTAACTTTATTACATATTCACAGACTGTCTTATTTTTGGAGCACTGATGGCAGATAGGAAAAATGTCTCTTTTTCCTATCTGACATCACTGATCCACAAATAAGACAGTCTGTGACTATGTAGTAATGTAATAAGTTGTACAAAAGTATCGTTTGCGGATTGTCGAACCTTGATTTTCGTTAATAAGCGAGAAGAAAAAGTTATGTCGAACATTGTGAAAATTCACAGCTTTGGCGCAACATCCCCATTAATGGCTTAGACGTGTACGGCTTTATGTCGTTAAAATAAGTCGTTAAATTATAGGGTTTTGAAAGAATGTCTTATAGGAGCGAGTTGTCGGCGAGAAGTGTGCACGCCAGTTTCAGTGACTTGCGCAAAGAGTAAGTAAAGTCACTTCTGCTACATAGGTTAGAAAGATAACAACTGGGAAAATTTCTGCCGCTTGAGCTCTGGTGTAGGTTATGGCTGCAAACTGACTGAATTGTAAGTTTCATAAAGTTAGTAAATGAAAACGCGACATTTGTTTATTTTCACTTTAATATTAATTTAAATTACTTCTTTTCTTTCCATGCACATTAAATTTTATTTTACTACATTTTCGTATTTATCTGGTTCCTTTGCGATAGCAGCGAAACTAGCGGCACAAATTTTCCCTGTGCGAAACTCTCACATAAGAAAAACACTTTTTTTTCTAACATGTATAATTAACGTTAGCCTAGAAGCTAGTGGGAGGCGTGACACGAGTGTTGTGTCGCTCTTACCTCTTCGCACGTCTAGGCCTCGAACTAGCAAATTACATCCACTTAAGACGACCACGTGGGCCTCCTGATTATAGACTATGACCCATCTATGTAGAGACACAAGGTTTATAAATTATTCATTCCACCTGGACGTTTGTGATACGACCTTCACCTGGCAGTTGTTCTTGCCTCAGGAGAATGACGCAATAGATATCATGGCCAGGATGAGGGTGACTGTAAATGACAGTCTGCGGAAACATTTAGAAACGATACTCGAAGAGGTCTAGAATCTCTGCGATTATATGGAAGGACGAACATTTCTCAGTCGTACGTAAACTGACAAGGTTTGACAGTTGGGTATACTGCAGTACTAGTATATGTGTTTGCTCATTGGTGGTATTGTCAGTTAGAAGCTCCCCCAACATCTTGGCTCTTCCTACACCAATGTAGCAACTGTTCCTTATAATTGGAGGCAATGGTTTTTAGTGGAAAGAATTATGCAACATTTTGTTTCAGTGCCTCATGTGCACATCTGCAGCTCTGCTTCATGGTCGGTTATTGGCTGTTTGTAATTCTCAACATGGTATCTACCCGCAAATCACAGACGTGTGGTGTCGCAGTGAAGTTATTCTCATTGGCTCAGTCAAATGAGTGACGCCTCTACAAGAATGCACGTTGCCAATAACTACGTACCAGAGCTGCAGATGTGAACTTGAGACATTGAAACAAAATGTTCCATAATTCTTTTCACCGAAATCATTGCCTCTACTTATAATACTGTTTCGCAAAACTTTAACAAAATTCGACAGTTTTTAGGGAAGTAATTTTTATGTACTGTAGATGGTGTATTAGGGCGTATATATTAGCCGGCATGTTTAGTTATTAAACGAACCTTAGATGGTCTGACCATCATACGTACTGTACATATTATCTGAAGTGTGGCGTGCACTGCATGATTACTACGTTTCCATGTCGTTTTTAAATCTGTTTCAAAAAACTTACCGTTTTAAAAACGCTCATGGAAACGGGATTCAAATCTATTTGAGTCTCAAGGTCGTTACATTAAAAATTGGAATCTTATCGGATTGAATCGGGTGTAAAATGCCATGGAAACGCGGATCGTATTGAAAATGTATCGAAAGTATTCAAGTTCATACAAATGAAAGAGTGAACCAAAATTATAACCGATCATTAAAAACCATAATTTTATTGTATGCGTCTCATTTACTTAAGCAGTTTACTTTTCGTGGAGGCAAAAGAAAATCAAAGAAATGGTTGTATTTATTTAGTTGATTTATGTCAACCGACGTAAATTTCAATCGTACCAACATTACCACACTGAAATTTGTCCAGCGAACTAAAATCGATTTCTGTCGGATCCCAAGTGTGTATGTAGACGGGTATCGTGCTCAGTCGGGATTCAATATACAATTCGTTTTCAAAACTATATGCAAACGTAGTAAATGTTAATGGTAACTGGACGTAACCACAGACATGCAAATTCTACGTTATTATCCGACAACATACAGGACTCCAAGGTAATGTGTGCACAACTAACTTCTGCTGTTGGTCGGCAGCTTGTATAGTACGCTTTGAAGGAAATTTTTAAACAATAATACAAGTTTAACTGTACAATTCTTATTATCCTGTATTGCAGGAACACAAGTATAGGCCAGTGAATTCTAACCTGTCGCCAAACAATTACACCAAATTTATAAGTCTCTACATATAAGTAGGGAAAGCAAAAATTCGCGACTTCTATAGCCTGCATTCTAGAATCAAATGTCTTTGCATAGAGATGATGATGTATTGCGGGAAAACTTGACTGGTTGCTTGATTTCAAAACACGTTCAGCTTATAAGATTATTGCTGGCGTTCTCTTGTGCGTGGAACTATTGCCCTATTTGACTGAGCCAATAATAATACCACTATTGTAAAATGTTATGCCTGTTGATGGTCTGTAGACATCTACGTATATTACCCGATAATATATGTTGCAAGAAACTACAAGGTTTTTAAGGGTATGTTGGCCCAAAACATTTTCGCGACATATCATCATCTCTACTTATGCATACTCAAGCCCCGTCTATTTGATCATGGTCGGCTGTTCCAGAGCGTATCAGCTGATGGACAAATGTCCGGGGTTTGAGTACACTCTAAAAAATTGTTTGTAAATTTGTCACACGTGCGTACAGGAGCACTAAGATAGTAGGTATGGTAGAATAGTTTCCCAGACATCCACTGTAGCACTCCTAAACCTTTTTATAAAACAGTCAAATGTATACTGAAGTTACCAAACTTGTATTGCAACAACTGCGAAGGTTTTCATATTTACAAGACAGTAGTATGGTAACTGTCCCATACTGCGTCTGGGATAATAAATTCCTAAACATTTTAGGAAGTTTTTTTACAGTGTATCCACAGAACAGCGGATTGTAACATGAAGGTCATTGAATTCACCCGCGAAATATTTATTTCCCTACACAAAAGTAGCTGTCTTACTGTAGTCACACGAAACAGAGTGTATCGTCCTGGGCGTGTCCAACGATATGTTGTATAATTACAAATGCCTCATATTTGTACACATGTTTGGAGTAAAACCTGGTACTGGAATGAAGATCTGCTGCAGATTAAAGTTAAAATTCTCTTCGCTTTAAATGCTGGATCATTATTGAATCAGAGTAGGCTGACACTATTTGGAGCCATCTGCTCCGTTCTCTTTTCTGGCTTCCAAAAATTGTAATGATTGTAAAAACAGGACTGTTTAATGAATTTATAGGCCTGTGCTATCAATTTTTGAGTCTCATTAGTTCATCCATTGGCATGTTGCCTCAGTGAGCAGGCAGATTTATTCAGTATCAGGAAGGACAGGAATATGTCTTCGATGACGAGTAAATTTTTTATTGGCTGTAAGTTGTTTATGTAATACTTAATGAAATGATCAAATTTGAATCGAGAAATAATTGCGCTTGCGATTTTAGTGTAACGTGTCCAGAAACGAAGTTGCAATCTTTCCTGGCTTTAGTTTCTGCTGTTTTTGCGATAATTATTTTTAAAACTTGAACGAGAACATATATAAAAAATCTGTCTCACAATTTTGTTTAGAATGGTTTTTGCAGTGATAGCAATTTTTTCAGACCAAGAAATTATACGGTTTTGACTAAAAAGTCAAATAAGTAGAATTTCATTAATTACGTATTCAGCTAAAAACCATCGTAATTACTGCCTTGGAAAACTCAGCCAACATGGAGAAGACGATTTTTAACAATACCGTCAGATAGGTTTTTGATATCTGCTCTCGTTTAGGCGTAAAAATTAATATCGCTAAAAAAAAGTATAAAATAGATAGCATGGCTTTAACTATGAGTAGAGACGAAAAAATTTCGCGAATTCATACGAAAACATTAAAGTTTTCAACCTCCTAAGTTTGTGAGTAGGAATACCAGACACAAAGAATAAAAAGGAAGACAGTCACTTCTCAAAGAACGGACACTTCCCTAAAAAGAAGAAAAGTAAATACTTTTATCACATGTAAATTAATTATATTGGAAGACAATGAAGTAAGGTAATTAAGTATGTAACAAGAATTCAGTGTTGCAGATAACCCACAATAATAAAGCGACAATTTCACGCGAACGACCTTCAATAGTTCAATAAGCTTTACACAATAACTTCATCAGTTAAACTAAAAAAAGGTAAATTAAGTCCTTGTTACTTAAACTTGAGTACTTTCATCTACTTTACGAACCAACTATTTTTTTCCGGACCCCTGTTAATTCTATATGTGAGTGACTACCGTAGTTGGGTCACGTCACTTCCACAAAACTGTTCTGTGCGTATATGATCTAATAGTAATGGATCGGACTATACGCGGCAAGGGAGACGGTATACTCTCATTCGAATAACGTGAGTAAAATTTCGCAGCTACTTATGTGCAATAGTTGGTAATAGGCCTATGTTGTAACACGTGTCACAATGCAAGTCTTTTTTGTAGTTCTGTAATATAACATTGATGTATTGTACATATCACCATTTGTACTAACAATATTTTCTTCCATTGTGTCCCATATCACAAAATACTAACGGATATTGCTCATATGTAGCTGTAAAATTTTACCAACGTTATGCGTATGCACTTTAAAAAAATTTTCAAATTTACAAAGATTTTCTTTGTGAAATCATTAGTTTATAAAGTTACAAAGGTAAACTTTCTAATACTACAAAGGAATTCTTTGTACCTACATACCGACAGTTCCTGCACTGAGTTTTTTTTTTTTTTTGTAAAATATGACAAGGCACTTCTTTGTAGCTGTACGAAATTTGTAAATGTTGAAAAACTTTTCTTTATTAGTTTATTATGTTAAAAGGATTTTCTTTGCAAAAAGAACTTCGGAAAAATACATAGTCTACCAAAATCATAGGTTCACCGGAAATTACTCATGCAAAAAATACAACCTCTTAAAAGCATATTTCTGGAATAAAGTGAATGTTTATATTAATTGTATGATTTAAAAGAAAAATTATTACTGAATTGTACATTGAAAGTATTAAGGGTAAGATGCGTAGAATATGATATCTAAGCGTGGGATGCAGTGGTTCGGAACTAAGCATCTCCAATTTTTTTTTCCAAAATAATTACATTTAAATGTCCCTCATTCAAAAGTTATTTGATAAAAAAGTTCAGTGTTATTTATGAAGTAGCATTGAGTATTAATTTTTTTTTTCCTTAATTGAAAGGTGTGACCGTTATTTGACACCTCGTGTAAGTCGCTGAGCCAGTAATAAATATGTAACTAAATGCAGGCCTATTTCACTGTGACAGCGAGCAGCTAATGAACAGTTGATGTTTGCTTCAGTGTACATGTATTCTTGGAGGCTAGCCGTCAGGTCAGTGAACCCGCAAATTTTTCCGGCCTCTAATTAAACTATAGTTAATTAGGTATGTTTCATAGGAAATATAATCTCGATCCGTTCATTAGTTGCGAAGATATAAATGAATTGATAAAAAAAATCTTCACCCTTATTACTCCCGACACAAAATCTCCACTGACTGGGATACACTACTCAACCGAAACACTCCCAGCGCGCAGGCAGGGGAACGTAGTCCAAGCTGAAAAACACAAAAAGGAGATGGCTAAAGAAAGCCATAAGGTAACACAGCGTGCTGTATGGCCCTGTCGCACAACTTCCGGTTTTTTTCACTCGGGCTAAGTACGTCACTTCCGGCATTGCTTCTAGGAAGCCCAAGGAATAACATCACACTTCTCTCCGACTCCTCGTGCCGAGTGGGAGAGTTGGACGGATTCAAACTGACAAAGTTTATATATATACATATTTATAACGTAATAAAACACTGTGCGGGTTTCACAAAATTGGGATGATCTGCAAACCGAGTTTGCTAGGTTACCATCAAAGAGTATTCATGTCTATATTCGGCAATAAGTAACCAATGTACACTATCGCATATAATATCACTTCTTAAATGTTTAATATATTTCTGTTATGTTACTGAGATAGCCTTGGTATCACGAAGTAAGGGAAGCTTTACAATATATATATATATATATATATATATATATATATATATATATATATATATGTGTGTGTGTGTGTGTATGTGTGTATGTTTGTATGTATGTACGTATGTATGTATGAATGAATGAATTTATGTATGCATGCATGTATGCATGCATGTATGCATGTACGAATGTGTGTATGTATGTATATATGTATGTATTTATGTATGTACGTATGTAAGTAGTATGTACTTTTGTATGTGTGTATGTATGAATGTATGTATATATGTATGTATGAATGTGTGTGTATGTGTAGTAAACTCTAAAGATGGCTGTCTGTTTGGCGGAATTCCCAAGTCCTCCAACAAAGCAGAAAACGGCTCAGTTCGTATCGCTGTATTTCAAAATTAAATAACTGTACACAAACGAAATCAGTGTAAGGTGTGAATCGCAATTAGATAAGCAATCACGTCCATTAGAATTTAGCGTCACCACCTGGCGAGTCACCAAGGAGAAGATTTCTTGTTGTAGGAACAATATTTTTGTAACAGTAACCATATAAGACCGTAAGAAAAAGTACTCGTAAGGTGGGTGACAGTTTGCTAACGAATGTATTTAATATAATGCCAACGGAACATATATGATTGTAAGTTTTCCCAATGACCAGTAGAAGGACGCAGCATTCGAAGCGGAGAACCAGATAATAAGGGTCATTTTACCAGCGCTTTGAGCGCGCCAATGACCTTCGTCTGTTCTACGTACCGGCGAATCATTGGAAGACACTGCCGTCGGAGAGCTCGATGCGTAGGTAACCCTGATTTTCGCGAAAATATTTTGCACCACTTAGTTTCGCTGCCTTATGTGCACATCTGTAGCTATGTCTGGTGGTTATTGGCAGCGTTTATATGGATAGAGACGTTCCTTGTTTAGCTGTGCCAGTCGTAATAAGGAAACTGCACCACCACACTTCTGTGATCAACGGATATAACTATAAGAGGCTGAGGGTTAAAAACATCCAATTATTTATCACGTAGCAGAGCTGCAAGGCGCTGAAACAAAAGTGATGAAAAGATCTTTACGCGAAAATCAGACGACTCTATTGATGATCTTGGTAAGGTTTCCGCTGCATTTTATTAGAGATGGCAATGCCAGTTACTTTATTATTTAAAAAGAATGTTGTGACTACAGCCTAATTTTGGTCTAAATACAGATCAGTATAGTATCACCTACATTCCTATTGTTGCGTGCCATGTTCCTGGAGGCCAGTGGTCGGCGGCTGTTTCGTAACACCTTGAGGGCTGGCCGATGACTCAAAGCCCGGGTGGCTCATAGTGGGAATCCCGTCGAACCTACGTCATAGATACCTGTCCCAACTGCATCTTAACCCTTCGAGGGCGGCTGACGTGACTGCAAGCACGTCCGAAACATGATGAAATATCTATTTTTAGACCCCTGTAATGCGGGGAATAACCGACTGTCTGGGCTAGTATAAAAGCACAGAATCGGCACATTTGAGGAGAGTTCGCTATTGGAAGTGCTAGAG
>PNEQ01010643.1:0-27554 GCA_003012365.1 Medauroidea extradentata
GGGATCTTGGTTTGAACGAAAGTCTGTTGAACAAAAACACGTGGCGCATCGGTGATTGGTGCTTAAGCGACCAGAAGCTTCTTCCAAATTCTGCAGGATCACCACAATGTTCCCTCCCTCTGCTGCCTCGCCATTTCCCCTCTCTACCGACGTCACAGCTCACTCCAACAGCACACGCGTCTATTTTCTACTGGCAGGGCACCAGGACGGACGTCGGAAATTGTGAAGGTGCGGTGCGGAGTTATTAAAGTTTAACGTAACATTTCAAGTCTGTTCACAATACATCATGGGAATCCATGCCATCACACACAACTACCAGGTAACCTCCATTAAACTATAGTTATGCACTAGGCGAAAGTATGTCTATGGAAATTTCCACTCGGGAAAAATACTGCGTCGTAACCAGAAACGTTAACTGCCTCTGATGTCAAGTTGACACCTTCACAAGTGTCGCTCATTTGACAGTTCCAATCAGAGTAAGGTTACCGGGACACAACATAACTGTGGTTTATGGGTAGAAACCCAAGACACGTGACAATTCAAAACGTCCAATCACTGACCACAAACATTATATAGATGTGCACATAAGTCATTGAAACCAGTTAGTGGAAAATTCTTTCCACCAGACAGCAATGGCTCTATGCATAATGCACCCTGGACTGGATCACAACGCTGTAGAATGTCATGGCGTTTTGGCAGTCCTACTACCGGACGTGACACCGACCTACATAACACAATTCTAACGCATTGGACTAGCATTCAATAATGTCATGGCATTCTGGCAGGCCTGTTGCCGGATGTGACTCCGACCGACGTGGTGCAACTCTAACATGTTGGACTAG
Organism: Medauroidea extradentata; assembly: GCA_003012365.1. NCBI lineage: Eukaryota > Metazoa > Arthropoda > Insecta > Phasmatodea > Phasmatidae > Medauroidea > Medauroidea extradentata. The sequence goes on from PNEQ01010643.1 coordinate 843, forward strand.
CATTCGAGAGGACCTGGTTTCAATTTCCCAGTTCCATCTATCATTATTTCTATTTCCATTATACATTTATTTATACGTCTACAGTAAGAACACATACTTCTAACAATGTCGCTATGAGATTTAAAATTCAGTACGAACACCGGCCCCTGTAGTGCCAGTCTCCGGTATGAAAAGTCCTGGGTTCGAATCTTACCCGGGCATAGATGGTGTGCTGTCCCTTCACCTCTCTTTACACACAAGGCTCTTAAGACCTCGTTGTTAAATGGCCGTAAAATCCTCTCACCTCACCTTCAAATACACATATCATAAATATGATTTAAGAGCACCAAATATTGTCATAAACTGTTTTTCCAGAGTGTCGTATTTGAGAAATTACGTGTCAGAATTAGAAACTAGGAAGGTATAGAAACATCCATTGGGATTCAAACAATTCTTACCACAAATATCATTATATGGTCACCCCTTGGAGTTCAGAAAAGTAGGTAAACAATAATATTAAAACACTTCACTCCCAGTTGAGTGGCTTGCGAATTTAGCAGATATGGTCTGGAGGAACTCATTTTTGCTGAAAATTGTTTTGCACCAAACTGTTTCATTGCCTCAATCCTCAGACCTATTTCATGGTCAGTGATTGAATGTGTTTACGTCTCAGCGTATTGAGGTTCTCCCCGAAAATCAGAGAGGTGTGGTGTTGCATTAACCTTACTCTGATTGGCGCAGTCAAACGAGAGACGTCTCTGCATCAAGACACGATGCCAAAAACCATGAAGCAAAGCTGCAGATGTGCACGTAAGGGGCTGAAACAAGTTGCTGCAAGATTCTTTTCACACGCTGGTCAGTGACTCCCTTTGTGCCCAATGGATGTTGGATTTCCCACACACAAAAGCAGCCTATATACAGAATGTTTCATAAATTCTTTTACAAACATGGAAGGTGGGTTTCTTACACCAGAGCACTAGTTCTTGAGTTCTCAATGAAAATTAAGTTGAATATGATGCATGGTAATCAGTAGTAAAAGTAATTTTGATAGGTAATTGAACTATGTTATGGATGAAAGTATGCTAATACCTAAGTTGTATCATCTACGGCGGATGTGATAGTGTTTTACATGGCACGATAGTACATGGATGTAAATATGGGAAAAAAAGGGGGGGGAGATGGGATTAATAGTGGGGTAAGTCACAAGTATTTAGTAGTGTTGTTTCGATTCATACTATACACATATTTCAAACGAATTTCCTGTAACTAATATTTAACTTTTAACTGAATTTCTAGATACCATTTGGATATTGCACTTTCCGTGTGATTACAAATAATTTGTTACTAGAAAACAATTTAGCTGACTTACACCACTAAAAACCCTAGCTCTTCATACTTGTGAGGAAGTAAACACTCTGTATAGAGCCACTCAAAATTTTTAATTTTGGAAATCATTTTATACGAAAGAGAGTGACTCTTTAGCAACCCAAGAGAAAGCTGATGCTGTGATTGCTGTGATTGGGGACACGTAGGGATGAGACAGGAGGGGTGATGTGCTGTGAGGCGTGCGACAACACGGAACTGTCGCGGGGATGTAGAAGGGAAGGGGTGGTTACCCCTCACCCCTCTCACCCTGCTTGACCCAGGGTTGCTACTGCAGTGGTCGAGGGAGTGTATAGAGGGTGTGGTCTCTCGGCTTGGGCACATGGACACGCCGATGGAGTTGTCGTGTACCTACCCTGGAGATTAGCGTACAGTCCCTGAGCCCTGAGCGCGTTGACATGCCGGGTTCGAGCCCCGACTGTGATTGGTGTCGACCACAGCACGTCCTCATATATACAGTTCGCTCACCAGCTCCCAGTAGGTACCTTGCGCCTATGCGTTTTTCGTCCTTTCACACACAGACATCAAGAGGTGGTTACATTGAGAGGAAAGGAGTTCCACACCTAATTTTAATCGTCTTAATAATGTTTACACTTGTACGAGATACAGTTTGTTTTTTGTACATAAATTGTGACTACTTTTTTACAACTGCGCGCCAGCTTAGATGGCGAGTGGCGGCTACTAAGCGAAGGGCACATTCAAGGAATTCAAGCAGCATGCCGCTGCAAAATCACCTAGTAGACTGTAAATACCGGAATGAAATCGACCTATGTAAATTAGCCATTCGAATTTAAAACGGTAGTTATATTAAATGCAACATATTCCAGCTCATTACCCGCCAACTGACATGGTGCGTGCTGTACAGCAATGCAATTTTTTTATATATGGCAAAATTTTTGTAAAATAATCAGTACCGATATGTATAATGGCAAGTTAAATCCCACATTTGCATAAAACGGTTTTATACAAGAAAGAAAAACCAACTGACTTACACAAATTAAGTAATTCTCACTGATGAACAGCATCTTTGACTACGTCAACATATGCATAAAATTCACATTGAATACTTTTGTATTTTGGAAAAATTGTGGAATATGTAATAAAAATTTGACAACTTTCTGCTATTATGTAAAAGTACCAAAAATTTCAATGCAGTTATAATACATGTCTTGACGAACCCCGGGATAATGTTCTCCAGTGCGAATTATCTAATTTCTGTAAGCCAGCTTCATTTCATTTCTTCTATAAATCCATTTGATGGAAATTTGGGATTTAACATGCCGTTATACAAAAACTATGAGGGCTATAAAATTTCCATTGCTATGAACATACTATATGTCTACAAAACAAAACAAATATCGTACAAATGTAACAGTTATTAAAACCATTAAATTTTGTGTGAACCCTTCTGCCCCTTTTCCTTATGGCACGAGGTTAGCATGGGCAAAGGAAAATTTCAGCTTGAAATATTTGAATTGAATCCAGAGTAGAGTTTTTGGATTCAGTAAGTCATGAGACCTCGTATTAATTGCACGGTTTTAGACGAAATCCAAGATATATGGCCACATTACTCAGCATACATGTCTAACCCCAGCGGTTTACGTAATACAACCTCTAGCAACGTCGAGGCTCGTACGGGTTTTCTGAAACACGTCTAGCTCTTTGCAACTCTACCTCTTCTATACCTCATCCTTAAGAATATAATAGGAGACTAAATGTACAAATTGCAGCCGTACTGATGGACATTTACCAAGTTCCGAGGAAAGCGTTCATCGCTACCAAGTCAGACTTGGGGAACGTGGCCCTCCACCAGTGACAAAACTGGAGTCTTAGGATAGTCCACGGTCGTAGAAGCCACTCGCCTGGAAACTTGACCCCCTTGTTGTTTGGCTGCAGTTCACTAAGGTCACGACAATGCTATAGGTTTTTGGCGCTGCTATTAGGGCGGTCGGCTCAAACTCCGCCCACTTCCTCCCCACTAAGATAAACAATTTATCAAAACGTATTTTTTTTATCAATTTATGAAATACTTTCTTCGCTCAGAAATTTAAGAAAAGGCCCCGGCAATCTTTATTTACTTTATAAATTTAACAATGGAAAAAAGTGGACGGAGTTTGAGTCCGACCGCCCGGATTACAGCGTCATAAAGTACAACATTCTCGGTAACTTGACGAACTACAGCCAAACAACAAGGAGGTCAATCAAAATACATTGTTAGATAGGTGAGTGTCCAGACCTGTTCTTCTACGACCGTGGGATAGACTGAACTAGAAGCTGAAGGAAGTTCAGTTCTTCACTCAGTGGTCGAACCTCATTGCAGACACGTGTACTTCTGATATCACAGACATAACTTGATGTTTGCACTGCTGGATGTACTGGGTCTGCAGTAACTTGACGTGCTACTTCCACCCCCCTGCGTGTATTGTTAGACTAGGTAAATACCAAGAATCTATACTCATCTTCTACCGGCCAAACTATTGTTTTAAGAGGCATAGTTTGTTTACAAACTAAATAAGTATTTTGGACATACGCTATTGCAGCAATTTTTTTTTGCTGAAATGGCGTTTGTCGAAAATACTTCCTTATTTTGTAACTTTCCCCCATTTCCAGAATCTTTTAAAAATAACTCATAGTTTATTAATGAAAATTGTTTCTATAGACATTAGAAGTAGTCATACGTAAAAAACGGTTAGATTAGATAAGTTTAGGATAGATTAGGTTAAGTTACTTAACAAATATAACACTGACAAGCTGTATTATAGTGGACATACACTATTGTAATATTATTTCGTCCCAGATATCTTAGAAATCTTTCTCAGATTTCTGGGACCACATTGTATTGCAATAGCGTATGTCCGAAATAATACAGCTTGTCATACTGTCCCATTACATGAAACATTCAAAGACATTAATATAACATTACTTAAGTGAAAACCAGCGTAGTATATTATCCTCCTAAATTTTAATGTTTATGAAGGTGTATTAAGTGTATTTAAAATATCTCAAAAATGTTTCATTGTATACTTAATTATGTATTATTTGTTATTGCTAAATAAATGTAAAATATTTTTTGATGTAAAATGTAATTTTTACCTTGATCTCGTAAATTTGTGTAACGTTAACTTTGATCTCGTAAGATTTTTTACTGTATTTGTTGTATTTTATGTATGTTCTGTGTTCTGGTATTGCCATTACCTATGCACTTCCTCCTTAATATGAGCCAATAAGTGCTCGTGGAGATATTTTTCTTGCAAGTAAATAAATAAAATAAATAAGTCAGTTTAGTACCAAATCTAAGCTAACCTAAAATATTCAAACTTAACAAAACATTTTCATGTAAGACTACTTCTAACGTATGTAAAAACATTTTTCATAGTTAAACTATACCTCTAAAATCAATAGTTTGACCGGTACACGAAGAGTAGTGATTCTTGATATTTACCCTAGACACTTATTGATCGGTTGGTCCCCTGCAAGACTAACGCCTGGCCCTCAGATACTTAGGTTTCCTATTACTGTAGTCAGGGATGAAAATAAAACCTTTAATATTAGTATAATCTAAGACCACTTTACCAGGTATATGTTATCACAAAAAAACAATTCATAACCATTTGTTTTATTCAGCGATCCCTATATATTTCCAAGAGAAATAAATATTTTAAATTTAATTATAGGTCTTTGGATTTTATTTCCTAACTCTCGGAGTACAGTCTGATCAAATGCAGACGACGATGATGATCTATAAACACATGACACACCATACCTCAGTGGTCTCTCTTTTCTGTCCCTGCCTCAGTAATAAAATACAGGTTCCAATCACTTAAGATCACTATTAATTCACCAAAAATTATTTTGAACATTTATCTCTTCTGGATACGTCTCGACTTGTGCGGGATGTTCAAATAAACGCTGTGTCACCAATTCTCAATCTAGTTAGAAAGTGACATTTTAAAATCTGTGATCCGAGACAGTTAATATGGTTAAAAATATCCGCGGCTGATTTATTTTAGTTCTCACTGTCTCGCTCTCCTGAATATTTTCTTGGAAGCGCCTTCACTTTCCGCGTAATTCATTCGCGGAGAAGATATAAGAGGAAGTAAAAAGGCTGCACTCGTTCCGGTGCTTGAGTTGCACTCGAACCCGCGCCCCTTTATCCGCTCCGGGATGCGACGCTGGAAGGCATCAGGAGGGTAGGAGAGGGGAGAGGGGACGCCCAATTAAGGACACGCGAGCAATAACAACCACTCGTCCGCGCGCTCCAACTCCCCCGGGACCTAGATCCTCCGCTCGCCGCCCCACCCCGCGGTCCTAGATCCACCTCACCACCGCCCTTCCCCTCAAGGCTCGCCGGCGCCCGAAAAGTCGTCTGCCAGACTCCTCGGCAGGAACGGGAAGAGAGGGGTCGACAAAAAAAAAAAGTCTGCGATAATAAAGATATTTTCAGAGCAAGACCCTTTACTTATTCCATTAAAATAGCGGGTAACGTCGGAGAGGACGGGAAATCCTCTCTAGAAGCTTCTCTTCTGACCGAGGAAGATGTCGCTGCAGTCAGCCGCCATATATACTGTCTAGTCTGCTGTGTCACTTCCTTAATTTCTCTTTGTTGCATATTCCAAGGTGACAGTGTCTGCTCGCGAAACTGTACTTTACCCAAGTAAGGTCAGAGTCATTGAATACATATTTACTCCACATTAGTATTGTGCTAGAAAATTGCTCCTATGGTAGTTTGCCGCAGTAAAGTGCTGTGCCTAACAACTTGTCGCCGATGAATTAAAATAACGCATCAGTGTTAAAATATATACCTTCTAAAATGATACAATTTTTAAAATAACTTTTTCAATAATATTCTTAGTAAAAAAGCTGAAGAGCACTTTAATTTGAGAAATTTAAGCAATCATTTAATGTTTATTACTCAGTATATAATATGTTAAAAAATTTCGTTTAATGTAACAGGGGACCAAGGTAATGTCATTTGTAATAAATTTCATTCTTAATTATAGGTGTTTAGAATATATTTATCACATTCGAATCAATTTTAAGAATAGCGACATTCTTCTTGTAGTCCTGACTGATAAATAGTTTTCACTACCAGTTCACATACGAACTTTTGCGTTTATAATGACAAATATTTTAGACTGCGCTACTGTACAGGTAGACGCAAGTAAACTGTGTACGGCACCAGCCATAAAATAATTGACTCGCATCAAAACAATAATTGGAATTTTTTCTGCAGCTCGAAGAGAACAGTACTCTACAGAGATTCCATGTTTGTGCATACAAGTACCGTAAAACATTCTACTGTGTAAGTAATGAAACACTGATGGGCTATGAAGAAAATACGCTTATACACAATATATATACATACAAATATAGACAGAGTAAATAAGTAATTAATTAGTACCGAAACTAACATTCAATTAGAACATAAAAGTGGACAATGAATATCGTAAAAGAGATGGAATGAGTGGAGAATCCTAATCACCAATATTACGACGAATAAATAACGAAAGCGCAGATTAAGTCAGTTCATTCCAATTTTCTAGATGACGAATGCTTACGTCGTAGTAGCTATGCTACCAACTATGGAATACGAATTTATGGAGTGGTAACCATGTTAAATTATAGGGTTGAGTACGGTTTTAAGTTAAGTTTATATTATAAGGTTTACATCAATACTTGTATCCAAAAAAGCATGAAATGTAAGCGTTTACAAAGTAAAAGTTTATTTCGTGATTCATCGGAACTAAAACGACGTCAAATTCCCAACCCATATATTTTTGTTGACTTACAAATTACAAATGGCATGTCCTGAAAATTTATATGAATCTAAGTTACAAATTTAGACAACTCGCTCAAAAGACCTGCTTACGACTTTATACTGGAGCTCTGGCACTATACGGCATAATATTGGTTTTCATGTAATGCGACAAAACTATTTACTGGCAGCTTAGTTTAAAGTAAATTTTTCCGTCCGTAATTATGACATAGCAAACATTTTAACCATTGGTATTTTCCTTATTCAACACTATGTAGAATGTATAGAAAATATTACACGTGTCAACGGCATCACATAAACTGCTATATACACATAGCAGTAGCGAAATATCAATAGTTACAATGATGTGGTGATGCATTTGTACATAATTTTCAATCCCTTGCAGTGTTCCGATAAGAAAATTTTCAGTTGATCGAGTTGTTTTTCCCTATTTGTGTGTGTTCGTCACACACGCACACACATGCACACGTATGTTCGTTATTTGTAGGTCTGTAATTTGTGTCTTCAATATGCAAGGAGTGTGCAGATGCCATGAAGGAAGAACGCGTTATTCTGAAGATACCACGAGAGGCCTCGTGGCCAAGTATTTCCAAAGCCATTTTGCTGGGGGAAAAGCGCGAGTACTGCTTTTTTTTTAACACTAACGCCTAATGACTCGAAAGGATATCAAGGAAACGGTTTTTCTGGGGCCTCCTGTATATTATACGACGGCATAACCATTTAGAAAGGACGGCAGAAAATAGAACCACCAGAGGAACTTTTTTTCCCAGCTGCGAGCAAAGAGAGGTAGAAAGACATTCGCTAAAAGGTGGAAAAAACTCACTTCGTGATACTTAGCGTCTGAGAAGAAGGTTGATTCAAGTAAAATATGTTCATTGCCACCAAATAATTAGTTTTTAGTTTATAATTAGGGCCACTGGTTTTTGGCGAAAAGAATTTTCTGTACCAACTGGTTTCAATGCCTGAAGTGCACACCTGCAGCTATGCTTTGTCGTCGATGATTATATGTTTTATTTTACTTTCAGCGTCCTGAAATTATGTTAGCATATCACAGAGCGGTGTCGTAGTGTAACGTGTGCTTTATTTTAATATTATTTTTGTCCTTTGTGGTTATTTTATTTGAATTAGAAGGTAAATTACTTTTGTTTGCATATTTGATTTTATTTATACTGTCTCAAATTTAGTATTATTTAATCCTATTCTAACTGTCCATTTTCGCCCAGAGATAAGAGAAAAGTTTCTTTGTTTTTTGTGGTCCAGAAGTTTTAATTTGTCTGTGCATATCTGTACTCTATGATAAGTTTGTTCGGTACGACCACGGCCGTAGAGGAACAGGTCTGGACCACGGTCGTAGAAGAACTAGGTCTGGGCACTCGCCTATCTACCAATGTATTTTGCTTGACCCCCTTGTTGTTTGGCTGCTGTTCACCAAGTTACCGATAATGCTATACATTTTTGGTGCTGTATTTATATATTTTATTTATTTAATGGCTTTATTTGTGGCGAAGTTTAGGCTTTCGCCTTCCCTTACATTTAGCCACGTCTTATACAATTGAAATCATACATGTTTGATTAAGAAAAATAAAACTATTTTTACAATAAACACTTTAATACAAAATTAATACATCAAAATGATTCATTAGTTTAGCTAGATGCACTATAAAATTTTTTTAACTGATTTTACATATGAATGAATACCGAAAGTGTGTATGTATATATATATATATATATACAAAGTTAAATATTTGTAGTGAAACAATTAATACGCCATTAGGTGTTTTAAAAAAATACAAATATTGTGTATGTTATCTAAATATGCATGTATAACAACATAGCTATAGACTAATCTTGCGGGAGTTAATGTGCATCTGAATTACTGCTCTCAAACTCCGCCCACTTCCCTCCAACTAATATAAACAATTTATCAAAACGTATTTTTTTTTATCAATTTATGAAATACTTCCTTCTCTCACAATTTTAAATCATGGCTCCAGAAATCTTTATTTACTTTCTAATGTTAACAATGGAAAAAAAGTGGGCGGAGTTTGAGTCCGGATCACAGCGCCAAACAGTACAACATTCTCGGTAACTTGACGAACTGCAGCCAAACAACAAGGGTGTCAAGCAAAATACGTTTTTAGATATAGGCGAGTGTCCAGACCTGTTCTTCTACGACTGTGGGTACAATCTTAGAGCATATATAACATGCTCTAAGGGTACAACACTCACTGCATAGAACAAAGAGTATTATAGAACGGAAACTGTCATGCTAAACTGTCGGGCACTGTTTCCAGCGCCCACTACCATGCGGGTGCCAACTAACTTCATAAACTAGGGCATTTTGAATTTTGAATCACTTATGTATAATGGTTGCCAGTTCGATTAGTGTGTGTCGAATAAGTAACACAATTGATTTAATGTTCGATAATTTGGATGTAATTTCTATCGACTTTGTTTATCAGACAAATATTTTAACCTGAAAACGTCTGATAATGTAATTACAACCTGAAAACGTCCGACAATGTAGTTATATGCATCCTGAAAATATTTTTATACTATGTAATATTTAGTTTATCAATTGTCCATATGCACGTACAGCTGTAATTAAATTAATAAAAAATGTAATTATGCCAGGTATATACGAACTCATTTTTTTGATAGATATTATTGTAGGGATGACCCAGAACATATATATTTTTAATAGGATAAGTAAAATAATTTGATAACCTAGGTCTATATATTTTTTTATATTGCGATATTTTTATGTTGTTCTGGAAACAATCATTTTGTATACAAACCTTAACACGATAACGAAGTGAAACCGCTACATTATAATACCGTACATAGAGTAAAGGTCATTGAAATTAATTCTTTCTAGTCAAGCATTGCTCAAACGTCTGTCTGAAATAAGAACCAATATGTTGTTTTACACGGCGACCGACAATATTAAAATTATTTGAAAATTATCAGGAAAGTTGATTCTGGTGCTGCCACCATACCAGCGGGTGCCGAAGCTAATATTTCCCAACTTCGTTTATTACAGTTTCCCACGCCTGACTCACTGGAAGATTTGAAAATGAAGAGCAAAAGTTAAATTGAACAGAGCTAATAGCAATTATTATTATACACAGTTATTCCCTGAGAATATTTTCATTTTATTATAACTGGCTAGTATTGTGAAATTTAATACTAATATGGCTTATGTATTACAAGGCTTCTTACCTCTGTGAAATAAGGTATGGTACAATCAATACAAAAGTTAATTTTGTCTTCTTCTACAGACTTTTTTAAATGCGATATAAATTGGTTTAATTTACGTTTCAAGACCAAGCAGTATTTTTTGTTTATTTTAGGTTGTATAGATATTCAAAATTAATATCTTAATTGTGTATGGTTAACAACTCAGAACAGTTCTTCCATCATAAAAAGTATGTGTCTGTATTGCACCCAAGTAGGTATATCATTTAGTTAAACTTTACCACAGCAGTAACCTTACCATCACTGGCAAAGTCAAATGAAAAATAATGTCAGCACAAAGTCATGTGCCAGTAACCATGGAGCACAGCGGCAGATGTGCACATAAAGCAATAAAACAAAGTTGTGCAAAATTCTTTACAACAAAAATCAGTGACTCTATCTATAACGATTATGAAGCCAGACTACTTTGCTATTCTTATTTTGTTACTTAAAAGTTACTATAATCGGCAGTTAAGAGTGCGTGGTAGATAAATTAACGCTGAAAACATCAATTAATTTCTACGCTTTTTTCGAAGCCAATATGGATAAAATACTCAAAGACAATCCTAGATAATGGTATATGCCAACATTATGAGTAAATAATTATCCAGAATTACTAATTCGTTACGCGTGATCTCTTGCGTTGAAGTTAAATACACTAGGTTCCGGCGTCAGAGATTGTGCCTCAGTAGTTCGTAACACTGGAAACAATTTTGTTTAAAACGTTGGCTAAAATTATTGTCCAGGATTGCTATTGTATAGTTTTCGCAAATTGGTTTCAAGAATCCTTCAATGCTTTAAGGCCTTGTTACGGAGTTTTGCAGTGATTTCGAAAATATTTTTTTTATTGCTACCTAATACTCATATCAAATTTCGCTGCACAGTTTTGACACTTATATGTTATAATTGGCAGCTGAATTTTTTTGTAGAATTACACTGAACGGTTTTTTAGATTTCATTACCCAAAGTACCATGTTTTTCGTCGTGGAAATAAGCAAAAATGAAGGAAATTATTTTTTTGCTGGCGAATAGTACATTATTAAAAAAAAAAAAACGCGCCCACAGTATTGTGCATCGTGTGATTGCACATTGACTAAAATTTTTTCAAAACTTTTAGTTAAAAAATATTTGAGTTATTGGCACCAGTCTGAAAAAAACTCGGGATGTACTACGCCCTCTTAAGTTGGCGTCTGAGCTCCCTGGTGCTGTTATCAGGAGGAGAGGGCGAGGAGAAACTGATAACCCATTGTCATGGGGCAGCTGCCAGGTTGATACTAGCAGGACGGAAAACATTCGGCACCTGTCATCATACACTTTATAAGTGCAACGTATTTGTGAGTAGCAAAGTTGTGCTCGGGATCATATACATATCTGTCAGAATATGCGGAAACTATTATTTAAAGCTGCAACGTTTTACTATTTTCCTATCATATAAAACTTAGGTTTCAGATTATTATTTAGTTTACATAATTGGAAATGTTATTTCGGTAACTAGCGAAAACCATTTTGTTTTTAGAACAAGGCTACATAGTAAAAACAATTTCACCAGAATAATTTTGCGGTATCGAATCGGCTTCTATTGGTTTTAATTTCATAAATCTCGCAAAAATTCTAGAAATATATTATCGTCGCTTTAGAGACCAGTTCAGATTGAAGTCGGTATGGAGATCCTTATGTTTTCTTTGCATTAACTTTGTGACAGAAATATCGCTCGATCATAGTAATGTTAACGTTGGAGTCAGATTTCACGTCAGTCGTTTAGACCCTACATGACTAATAAATATATATGACGAGAAATGGTAAACAGTGCGATAGCTAAACCATATATGCAATTGCGTGCTTATTTCAAAGTTCCTACGATGTATACATCTCAGAACAGTACGTGCGTACAGAAACATTCGATTATGAAGTCGCATGTGTAATACCTAAGGTATTACTTGATCGTCTGATACATACAAGTATTGTTTAATGAGTACACTTTATGAATATGCCAAATGCAATATACAAATACGTACACAAAATACTGTTATGCGTGAATATAGAAAAAAAAAGTTCAATAAAAACATTAATCAGCATAACACATGAAAAAATTTGGTCATATTAAGTGACAAACTAAAACACTTAGCTTATTATAAGAAGATCTTATCTCGGTACAACATAATAAATAAATAGTAACAGAAGCGACAATACGTGAGTTTTACCGTACTCTTTTTCTCTTTGCATTGTCAAGGTGTCGGAGTTCGAGTAAGTTTGGTTAGACTGCAGTTTAGTAGGGCATATTTTACTACATGTGAAGAAATTGACTCGTAAGTAACGTCACGTTTACAATTTTATAAACATGAAAATGCGATGTAAACAAATTACAGAATTTCTTGAAAGTGGTTGTTTAAAACCAATGTCTCAAATACCATATGGCTTTGTTTACTTTCCTGTACGCCCCGAGAACTGGTACAATAACAATAGTAAAAAACCTTTCCTTGTCGCTTCTGTTACTACACGTTTATTCTGTCTATTTATAAAAAATAAAGTGTCCCACTCATTCATTCACTCATCAACGCAGAGCCCAAACCGCAGGACCTAGAAACGTGACATTCGCAGCTTAGCTTCCTCTCACGGCATAGGCACCAACTAAAGAAGGATTTTTCGAAAATCGAAAATTAAAGGGGTGAAAAGGGGCAAAACGTGTTTTCGCGAAACTCTCGATAACGCTCTAACCTGGTGATATATTGTAAATATTTTTACTTCCAAACATTTCCTAAGCAAATGCGTATTTCATAATTTTTCGATTTTTCGAAATTCGGAAATTAGGGGGTGAAAAGCCGTTAAATGTGTTTTCGATAAATCGTCAATTTCTCTCAAACCACTTAAGATATCGAGGCGATCTTTGCATCAGAATGGTGCTCATGTAAAAAAAAAAAAAAAAACTTTCGAATTTTTTAAAATCCGTCTTTGAAAGCCGTTAAAAAAATTTAACTTGTTTTCAATTAATTATTATCTCCTGAACCATTTAAGCTTAATAGGCGGTTTTCGCTTGAAAATGAAGCTAATGTAAATACCTAGAAAAAAATTCAGGAATTTTCGAAAATCGACAATTTCGGGTGTGAATAGAAGTAAAATGTCACAGAACTCATGAAAAGTGAATATTAACCACGGAGAAATAACTCAAAAGTTGCAATCGATATGTTTTTGCTCCACAAAAGACAGTTATTGATTGTCATAGAGAAATAAAGATGAATTTAATACGAAGCGGTTCTGCAATTAAAGTACGCTCAGCGAAGTAAACTGGATCACGGTCGTAGAAGAACAGGTCTGGACATTCGCCTATCTACCAGCGTATTTTGCTTGACCCCCTTGTTGTTTGGCTGTAGTTCGTCAAGTTACCGAGAATGTTGTGAGTGTTTGGCGCTACAATCAGGGCTGTCGAGCTCACACGCCGCCCACTTTTGTCCAGTGTTTGCATTATAAAGCAAATAAAGATTGCTGAAGTCATAATTTAGGATTGTGAGCTAAGGGAGTGTTTCATAAACTGATGAAAAATACGTTTTGATGAAAAGAAAGAGGGAAGTGGGCGGAGTTTCAGCTCGACCGCTCTGACAGTAGCGCCAAACACGCACACATTCTCGGTAACTTGGCGAACTACAGCCAAACAACAAGGGGTTCATGTTTCGAGGCAAGTGTCCAGACCTGTTCTTCTATGGCCGTGGACTAGATAAAGCTGTTTGTATTTATTTTTTCTATGTATTTGATGTACTATTTAACAGCTAGCTTCATATTTCTTTGCTTTTAAACATAATTTGGGGAGGTGTAGTGTTTCATTACGTACTTCTAGCAAATATTGTACAAGAACAATATGGGAAAGTCAGAAGAAAAACAGGAGACATGTTATTTAATTCCAGTTCTCGCCGACGTGAGCGCTGTTCCTTCTACAGTAGCACATTGCTCTATGGGTGGTTTTAGTTTTATATTTTGTTATTTTTAAATTGAAATGTAATCATGATTTTAGAAAATAGTTGTGCTATTTTAGTTATTATTTTGATAAGATAAAATTTTAAATGCTTATAAACACATTCTAATACAATTAACCTAAGAGGAATTTAGTCGTAAATGTATAAACACCATAGAAAACAGAGATGTAAGAATGCAAATTTTGCTAGTGTTTCCAGTTCACGCCGTTGATAAAACGTCTCCCGCTCCAACAATGCCAAAAGACTGTACTTTCCCATTTTGTCCTTGTACGATATTTGCTTCTAGCTTGGTGTGCAGATCGATGTTTTATTTTATTTGAAATTAGTGTATGTTTTGTGGTTTATAACTTCTTCTTATTTCGTTCTGATTTTGTTTTGTACTTAGTTTGAATAGGTATTATACTCAGTTATGTAATTCTATCTTGGTGTGATGTAAGTTTATGATTTCGTTTTCAGTGTTGTTGAAGATAGTCTTCTCCGCTATTTACCCCATCAATTAATACGTAATTGAAATATGGTTACTATTTTCTATAGTACACGCGGGCGAAGCAACGGGACCGCTAGTTGTTAATAATGACAGTTTTGTAAACAGTTTTTAAAAGTGCTATGAATACGTTATTCAATAGCGTAGTTAAAAAATACTATATAATTTCATGATTAACTGTTGATAGATATTATCACTGTGCGAAGGCTGCTGATATAAGTAAACAATTGGAACAAAATTAATGTTAAAGTAAACATCCGTAAATCTATCACGCAGAAATTTTCGGATAGTAAAATTATTTTCAAGTGAAATCACGAGTATTTTTGAAATTTGGTTATTATGGAGGCCTAGACGTTATCATATTAAATATTATAAACTAACAGTATTCAATTTGTGTACATTTTGTGGTTTCAAGCCCTTATTTGTGTAAAAACAGTTTTCCATTTTTTACTCGAAAGTAAATCGTACCACCGCGTAGTGCTTTATAAACAAACGTCCGCTGCTCGGGCAAAAGAAAATTACATCGGATTTTTATGAGTAATTGAGATTTTATTCACGATTGCGTATTCGAACCGTCCGCTCGACGTCGTACCTTTCCATATCCCTTAAGATTTAAAAAGTAATGTTAGAAAATCAGCGTTAGTACGTTTGCGTACACTCAAAGAATTTCGCTAACTCACTTTCAGGCAAAATTAATTTTATGCCGAACGACGCGCGCCCACATCAGGACGCAGTGCACAATCCCAGAGGAGCAAATCTGCGCGAGGTCGGCATATTGAGAGGAACCTGGGGTTGTCCCATTACTGACCGGGTAGTATATACATGCACCGTCCTGCAGAGGTTCTACCCGATTGCCTGTCTTCTCTTGGGACACTAGCTCGGTCACAGTCTCCCAGGAGATTTGCGCGCATCGTCTGCGTCTCCTCTCTCTCTCAACTTCTCCAGGAAGCAGCAGGGCTTATTTTGCCTGCGTATGCTCACACGAGGGACTGAGGAACTCGAGTACTCTTCCTTGAGTAACGAAACGACCCGCATAGATCGAGAAAGAGAGGACGATGATTCTCGCGATATAATTTGACGGTAATGCGACTTCTCAGAGTCCCGTATCTAGGTCTAGACATTTCGCAATGTGGAGTCCTACAGAAGTACAAGTAATATCGTTTAATACTCGCTGTTGAGTGGATTTTTTCCTATCTTTCCATGGACTAGCTACGTGGATAACCGAATTACTTTGGGGCAGCTTAGCTTTGTGTGGTCTAGGAAAGACTTCGTACTTCCCAATGGTAAGACCAGTAGATAGCATTACAGTACACAGACCACGGTCTTAGAATAACATGTCTGGACACTAACCTATCTACCAATTCTATTCAATTGACCCCTATATGACTGAAAGCGCCACTAGCAATGAAGTGTTGTCTTAACAACGCAATATAGCATCGTACTATAGGTGATTCGGAATAAAGTGAACACTCAAAAAAGTATTGATTAATTTATATTTTCTGCCAGTTTATATATTTCCGACAAATGTAAACATAAATATTGCCACGGGCTGTTATTCACATAGGATCGTGCAATGTTTACATGTACAGTATACTGCTCCGATAAATTTTATCTACAATATCTACTTATTAAATGCACGGGACTGAATATAAGATATAATCAAAAAGTAATCTTAGTTATAATTACCTGTTATTTAACATCTTATAATACTGGTTTCTGCCCTTCGACTACTTAATACAACACACACTATTGCCGTTACGAATCTCGTAAATGCGGGCATAGTTTATTTAAATTTGTAACTCAAAACCGCCACTTAAAACACACGTGACACACGCAATTCAAGAATTCAAGTTTCGTTCAGTTCTACTGCCACGAACAACGTCGACGCAATTAACAGAAGCAATGAATAACGAATTTTCTAAATGTGTGAAATAAAAAGTCTGTTGTTTCTAGACTGGCAAACGTCAAACAATTTACAGAATACCAGTGGTTTCGCATCATTTGGCAATTGTATTCATAGTAATTTCCAATACTTTTAAATGTGTTTATACTCACAACGGACAAACACATGCAAATGATGCAACTTGGTGAAGTGGCAAAAACGGCGAAAACCTAACTCTGATGCCACCTGTCGGTGGAATTTTGAACTGTCTGAAGCGCGGAGCAAGAGTTAACATGCAACACGATCTGAGACAGGCGGTAGAGTCACATTGTACTGGCGCCAATTAAGTCTAATTATACTGTAAATAGAAATGTCAATAAGATCATAAATAAATACTATTATGTATATTAAATACAGGGAGGTCGATTTCATCTGATCTTCTTTCACAAATGTTCTATTCAAATAGGAAAATACATGGGAACTACATGCGATGAATCGCTACCAACCATACAAGCAGTAAAGTAACTCTTGTTAAGGGTGACTTATGTGCAGTAACGGCTAGAGATTTTTTTCGAAAGTTAAATCTTTTGTGCTCACTTTATCCCGAATGACCTATACCAGAACTCCTAGCTCTGACATGAACTTGCTTCTCGTAGTTCCATCTACGTAATGTTAAAACAACACCAGAGTGCCAGTGGCGGCAATCAGTCATACGAGGGCCAATTTTCATCTCCAAGTGTCCAGACCTGCTTCTTTATGGCCGTGATCCAGACCTGTTTCTCTATGGCCGTGATACAGACCTGTTTCTCTATGGCCGTGATACAAACCTAAGAACAGAGATGAGAGAATAGTACAGATGGAGCATTAGCAGCCTATACTGAGGCCAAGCCCGCCTTGTTTATTCAAGTAGCAATATGGCGGAGTGCAATCAGCTGTTACTGTATGTGTATTGAGAAGTGAGGTTATGGTTGGCCAAACCACAGCCGCATTATACACGTTGCTATAGTAACAAACAACATATTTCAGGTACCAATATGGTGGATGGGCTCCTCTCCCTTCCGTATCAAGGCCTCGTACCCCTCGTCCTAAGACAGTTGTTTCGGAGGAATCTATGATACAGTGCAGTCTATCTTGCAGGTCACTGAAATATTCCTGTCCCAATAAATCATGAATTAATACAGCTAAAATGTTATAGCAAAAAGATTTTTGCAGCATTTGGTTTAAATGCGTTATGTGCACATCTGCAGCTCTGCTACATCGTCTAGTGACAATAACCTTACTTTGACTGGTGCAGTATAATGAGAGACGTGTCTGGACAAATAAATGCTGCCAATAACCATGAAGCACAGCTGCAGATGTGCACGTGAGACACTGAAAAAAAGTGGAGCAGTAATCTTTTCGCGACAAAATCGTGGCTTTATGAATTAATAACGAACGTAACACCCATATACCGTAGTCATAAATTTTGTTTCTTGTCAAATGAACTCGCAGTATTTAAAAGTCTGTACTCAAGAACTTATATTTCCACGGAACTGAATGTTAGAGGCGGCAATACGCTGACTATGCTGGCTCCCCTGTCATGTGTATGCCTGCAGAAGAAGTTGCGACTTACCAGGTTGCTGGAGTTCTGCACGGTGCAGTGGGGACTTTGGTAACAGGATTGGGCCCGTAGTCCTACCCTGGGTATCTTCTCCCTCCCCCTCACCCCTCACCACTCGACTTTTCGCCACGAGGCGAGTAAACAAGATGGTCAGCAAGTACACACTCCTTCCCCTTAGATGTCCCAGATGTCTACCTCCGGTACACTCTCTGAGTACTCGATATGGACCACCACACTTTAAGGTATTTTTACCAGCGAAATTACTTTTCTGAGTCTTAAGAGTAGTAAGTAATAGTCACCATCTTGAATTTTTTTTTTTTTTGTATTTTGTCATAACTTTTATCAAACTCCGGTATACAATACACACTGTTAGAATTTTAGACACTGTAAATATCTTTTTGTCGTTACTGTTGTTAAAGATAGAATTTCAGTTTGATAATTCTTATTTCTTTCTTAACTCCAATTCGATATGAAACAACAGTGACGGAAAATGAATACTTATGTCTAAAATTCCCTATACATATATTCTACTCTGTAGTTAGGTTAAACTTGCATAAATTTACCCAGATGAAAAGTACTTAGGTGCGTTTAAGTAATGTAACCTACCAGAGGCAGTCTCGTGATCTAGGTTTTCTCGTTACCATTGGCTAACTTGGCTGAACACTTGCGAGTAAAGAAAGGTTTTGATACTGTGGACTTTAAGAATAAGCCTAAAAATTTAGTACATTTGTTTAATATTTTAATTTAGCATTCGTTATTTTATACTAAAAGACAAACGACACAGCACGAACAAAACAAAAACACTTTGGGTAAATATATAATCAAAATATATTTACCATACTATGAAACGAAATGTAATTCATATACTCCTCACTTTTTCTTCTCATAATTTGACAATATTCTGCTCGTGCTTCTTCCGTCAATATTTCTAACACAGTTTGTGTGCTGTGTGTTTTGTTTCACACTTTTTATTTCGTGTAAATTTTGATTGTTTCGTCCGACAACAGCGGCTTACCAAACTCTCGAGCAGGATTGCCTAGGATTGGTCGAGATGTTCATCGTATTAGCTCTGATTCATTTCTGGACGAAATTAAACTTCATTTGGATCATTTCAAAAGCTTCAATTAGAATATTTCTGTATTATTATTTTTGAAAATGTCCATAACTCAGTAACATAATAATTATTCCCTTTGTTACCCATATCATTAAAATAAGGCGAGGGTATTTTTTTCAAGAAATCTTAATCTTCAGAAATTTATTCCTTACACAATTTTTGTCACTGAATAAACAATCATACAGTTATTAATTTTTAAAAATTAAAATAAAATAACTTTGAGACTATTCTTCATCTTAAGGGGGCGCATAACGGGAAATTTTTGTTGTTTTAAAAATGTTTATATTTGTAGTAGATAAGGTTATATATATATATATATATATATATATATATATATATATATATATATATATATACACACACACACACACACTCACACATTGTGACTACTTTTACTGCAATTAATTTTTTTAGCTATTCTAGTTTTTTTATAATGGCGTCTCAAAGTCCAAATTTGCATAAAAAACTATTTTATGCTTTACAGGAAAACCAATTGACTTACCGAACTGAAAAAAAAAATTCATACTGAATAACGAAATTGCAGGCTACATGGTATCCTATACAAAAACAAAAATTCAATTAAAATATATATATATATATTTTAAATTCTGAAATTTTAAATTAAAATTTAAAAAAAATCCAAGAAGTTTTAAACATCCGAACATATTATATTTTGGTTTTTGTATAAGAGAACTTGTAGCCTGCAACTTCGTTACTCAGTGCGAATTTTTTCAATCCTCTAAGTCACTTAGTTTTTGTTTGGACTGTGTCTGTTTCTGACTCCTGCAGTTACTGCAGATTTCCTATTGGCCTGGTTGCCGACTAGTGGGGCAGCCGCCTTACGCTGATTGGCGGTAGGTGTTTCAGGCATGTTGCTGACCAAGGAAGCCATTTTTCTGGCGTGTGTGACTGAGTTCACCGTCTTGTATTCCTAAAAATTCTGTGAATTCACGTTTTTACTAGAGACAGGAAAAATTCGCGGGTTCACCGCTAGCTTTTAAGAACATTTGTAAAATCGTGCAGACAGCATCTGTTTATTAGCTGCTTGCTGACAAAGTGAAATGGGCCTGTATTCAGTATAGTTGTATTATTGGCTCATCTACTTCCAATTGCTGGAGCCTTTTCTTAAATTTGTGAACGAAGAACGCATTTAATAAATTTATAAAAAATACGTTTTGATAAATGGTTTATCTTAGCGGAAAGGAAGAGGGCGGAGTTTAGTTCGACCGCCGTAACATCAGTGCCAATAAAACACTATATTCTCGGTAACTTGGTGAACTACCGCCACAACAAGGGGTCAAGTTTCCAGGCGAGTGTCCAGACCTGTTCTTCTACGACCGTGATGGAGAGCTAAATACGTTTTAAAATGACCCTGCCTGGCAGGGTTGCCAGATCTAAGGCCGTGGCATTCTACTTAAGATGGCTATGCAAAAATACAATTTCCCGCACACAGCCAACTTGTATGTCACTCTTATACCTATATATTGATTAATATGTGTGTTTATTATTTAAAATTTATGTTCTTGTACGGTAAATATTTTTGAACAGATCTTACGAGATTTAGTGTGATTACTATGTTTTTAATGTGCTCGTGCCTGTTCTGACATACGAGGTTGCAGTTCAACGACATCGACATATCGACTGTCCGTGTATATTTTTACTTGTAATGCAACTTGGGAAGAAAATGCAACGATTAAGAAATATTTAAGCCGAAATGTTGGAAAAAGTGTGGGAAATTTTTTTGTTGATAGAATTCTTTTTTCGTTGGACATTTGTGTAAGTCAATAAATAATCTGTGTTGATAAGAATTGTTGGTGGTATAGACCATATGTATTTATTTATTGGCGGTTCGAAATAAAGTAGGCAATCAAAAAAGCCCTGATAAAGGTTTTTTTTTTCAGCCAATTCGTACCTTTCTGCGCGTAACGACTAACGACGGGAGTTTTCTAACATCTCTGGACACGTCACTTAATGTTTGCGCGCGTAAGATAAATTGTACGTTCAGTCGTAATCAAAATAGTGTGATAATTTTTGTTTCAGGATTGTATTTAAATAGAAAATACACGGAACTGTATTGCGTAATTTCGCTGCCAACCTTACAAGCTGTAAGGTAAATATAGTTAATGATGAGTTATATGCAGTAACGGCTAGTAATATTTTTCAAAGGTAAAACTTTTAGTGCCCTCTATATACCAAATGACCTATGTGTATGTATGCAATTGTGTAAGTATGTGCGTATGTTGAGATTTTTTAAATGTTTGTTGCAATGGTCGTTTACAATTAAATTTATTGGTTTGTGGACATACGTCATTGCTCATGTTTTGCTGATAAAACCTGTGTTGAGTGACGAAGTACAAAAAAATTACATAGTTTTTTGTTCTTTTTATTTTTTGTACTTTGGCGTACAACACAAGTTTGATAAGCAAAACATGAGCGATGGCGTATGTCCACAAACCAATAAATTTTTAATGTATGCATGTATATATTTATGTATATATGCATGCATGTATATGATTGAATATATGTGCGTAAATATGTATGTGCGTATATAGGTATACGTATGTATGTGCGTTTATGTGTATGTATAGGCCTATATGTATGTACGTATATATGTATGTATGTAAGTGCGTATATATGTATACATAGGAGCGTATGTATGTACGTATGTATATATATGTATGTGTGTATGCATGTACGTATATATGTATGTGCTTATGTATGTATGTGCGTATGTATGCCGGAAATATCATATGTGGGGTGAGGGAGATGCAAAAACGGGGTACAGTGGAAAGAATGAAGTACCCAGACATTATAATGCCATTGCAACACATGCCGGGGCAGCTATAGTGATCTATAAGTTTCATTAAACTAGTTTAAATAATAATTAACGAATCATACAAAAAAACATGTTTCACTGGGACCTTCTCCCCGCTGGCAGCGTCCCTGGAACTACTTTAGAGTAGATATTTTTTTACGTATTGACTGGAAGCGTAAAGACGTTCACCGGCCTTGTAGGGTATCGAATAGCCCGAGCACTCGTCAACCCCTACCAGAGGGGATGATGGGTAGGGGTGCAAGGAGGCTGTGCGCACGACGTTGTAAATGATGCGGTGGCTGGGAGACTTGTAACTGGAGCCGGCAGATACGACCCCCGCCAGTCATTATCGCAGCACGAGGCCCGGCCTTTAATTAAAGAGCCTAAGAGGAAGGGCCGTGATTATAACGAAGAGATGCGTGGGTGAGGCACGACGGTAGTCTCTCCCTAGCTGTGCACCTGACAGCCCGTCAACCAAGACCCGGGTTCGAACCTTCACCTACACGCCCTCAGGAGATGACAACCTCGCTTCAAGTAATATCACGATGATGTAACTCTTCTCATACAGAAAATATCCAGTTTTGACTGTTAAGGGGGCGCTTGACGGATCATTTTTATTGTTTTAAACACTTTTATATTTGTACGAGATGTGGTTTGGTTTACAGACGTACACTGTGGCTACTTTTTACTGTAATGAAATTTTTTAAGCTTTTGAAGTTTCTTTATAATAGCACGTAAATGTTCAAATTTGCATAAAACGGTTTTATGATTCGAAGGAAAACCAACTGACTTACCCAACTGGAAAAAATAGCACTGAATAACGATGTTATAAAGATATATATATATATATATATATATATATATATATATATATATATTGTATTTTAATTTTTTAAATTTTTTTTTTAATTTTCGTTTCAAAATTCAGCATTTTTTATTAACGACAAATGTATTTTATTTTTTGTTTTTATATATGTCAAATCGTAGCCTACAACATTGTTATATACTGCGAATTTTGTCGGTTTGGTATGTCAGTTGGTTTTAGTGGCGTACATAAAACCGTAAAGAGCAAATTTTGATGTTTACGACTCTTTACGCAAAAACTATGAGAGATACAAAAGTTTCCTAAGAGGAAAATTTTATCACAATTTATGTCTAAAATAAGAAAAAAAAATCTGGTACAAATATAAAAATAAATAAAGACGTTGAAAACTTATTTTTTTTATAAGTCGTGAGAATAAATGTGTTAAATTTATGACTATATCTTTGCTACAGTACAAGCATCGCAGTTGAACATTTAACGTTTATATAGTTCGCAATCAGTTGAGCCTCCCACCAAAGTGATCCGGGTTTGATTCCCATGTGGGAACCGTGCCGGACGATGCCGTAGGCAGGCGGGTTTTCTCGGGAAGCTCCCGTTTCCTCCGCCCCTTGAGTCAGGCGCTGCTCCATACTCATCTCATGTCATCCCTCGCCGGCGCTAAAGACCTCGATGCTAAGCGCTGACCAAAATCTATCGTTAAGAATAAAAGCAATATTGTTCGATTTATTTCTGTTTAAATATACCTCTAAATTTCAAATGATATGCCTGTACTTCAGCGCAAGATAAATAGAATACATGATATAGTAGCATAAACGTAGGACTATCATTAGTAAGGACTCGGGTTCGATACCCGACTCCGGCCATCTTGATTTTTGTTTTCTTTGGTTTCCCAACATCGCTCCAGGCGAATGCTGGGATGGTTCCTTAAAAACAGGAATTGATCCCTGTCAGATCGGTTTTACGGTTTTTCTTATAAATCAGAGAATAGACACAATGTTTCACTTTTTTCACGCTGACAAGGCATAGTTTATTGTTTCATTCACTTTTTGGAATCCATATGACATTGTTTCTGTTAATGTTGAGGCCTCTGTAGTCGCTCCCGCAAATAAAGCAATTTTTCTTTTCCAGCTGTTTCTCGTTGCAAAATAATGAATATATTATGGTTTCAGCACTTACAGAAAATCGATTAAGTTTGTATCTATACCTTGTCGTGACAAAAATTTTGATACATCGACTGTAACAGAAGTTATCGAGAAGAAACATATAAATCCAAGGTGGTAGGGATCAATACCCCTAAACAAAGGCCATGGCCGACTCATCTCCCAGCTCCTGACATTGCACCAGTTGTATGTCGCCGTCTATAATGACCTCGCTGTCGACGAGACTTAAATCCCACTTACCTAACTATTACTGGTTTTCAGGCGTGAAAGTTGTGCCAAAACCAGTACTCGGTACATACCATTTTCCAAGGAGGGCAGAGATGGCTGATGCCGCCTCCCTCCTAATTTGTTTTTCCTAATAATACGGTAAATTATTGGGTAGAAAAATTGTTGCTACTGCTGTAATATTAATTTCGTTTTCGTTTTAAAAATTTCGAAACTGAACTTTTGCTTTGTGAAAAATCTGTACTTCCAAACTATTTCATGAAAAAAAAAAAAAAAAAAAAAAAAAAAAAAAAAAAAAAAAAAAAAAAAAAAAAAAAAAAAAAAAAAATATATATATATATATATATATATATATATATATATATATATATATATATATATATTTAAATTCAATTGGCAGGCGTTGACAAATAGTCTGCCTCACATAAGAATTCTATCACGTGTACAAATTTCTACAGAAAAATAGTTTTCATTCGACGTGCTGCACAATTTAAGAACCAGCTGAGTGTATTGGTGCAAAAATTACTAATACAAAAGTAAAATGCTTTTTATATATTTTTCCACGGCAACAGCTATAAGAATAATTAGATCACAACTGTAAAATATTAGAATTCTTATATATACATATAAACATTATAAGCACACACTCGAACACAACACCCTAGCTGTAGGTTACAACATAACACTAATGACTGTGCTCTGAGCCAAAAATTATTGACTTAAATAGCTTCACCTAAGCGGATGTTATTTTTCTGCTCTAACTTTCTCAAACAAGACGGGCTTTGTCGGCCGCCCCTTTGATATACCTCTTGGCAAGGGCGAAGATAAGGGAGGGGGTTCTGTGTTCAACCCCCCCCCCCCCTGAAATACTGAGGACAAAAAATTTAAACTATTATATTTAGAATTTATCTATAAATTTCGTATATACGTATCACATTTAGTCTAGAATAATAGGGAGTATTCAGAGCAAACATTAGTAGGCCCCTAATATTCTTCGTTCAAACATTTTTCATGTTTAAAAAAAGCTTAATATAAAACCGCTTGAATAGCACCGTTTTGCACCTTGAAACCCACATTTTTTGGGGGGAAGACCCCCGGAACCCCCGTTTTGACTGCGGGGATCGGCGTTCCTTTATAATTTTTTTTTCATTTGAAACCCCCCCCCCCCCCTCCTAACTCAAATTATTGTTACGCCATTGCCGCTAGGGGCACATGCCCTCTCTAGACCAGGCACTGTCCGAAACAGCTGACGTCGAATCACAGAAATGTCAGAGAAGTATATGTCCTTGAAGTTCAACCTGATGTGGAAGCAATGCGCGGAAGAATGGTGTCTGTGGAGATAAGAAGAGAGCAGAAGAAGCAGCGGCTGGCTAGTATGAAGAAGAACAGCACGTGTCGTTGAAGCTGAAGACGTAGGGCAGGGGCTGGCTAGAAGGGCTGTAAGGGGAGGGTGTCAGTGGTATGCCTCTCACGCCCTGGCCTTCTAACGTATTCATGAGGCACCCTGAGGTTCTGCAGGGGAACGCCACCAACCCTGCTCCCCTAGCATGGCTGCAACCACAGCGCGCCTTCCCGCCGCAGAACCGCTGACTATACAGAACAACGTCCTCCCTTGTATACCGTGGAAGATGTGTGCGGGACTCAGCTGTGGGACCAGGAACATGGGGCTGTATGGAAGCAGGTTTGCTCGGCAGGAGGCTGGTCGTCAGCAAGAATGTCTTCAGCCAGGTCTTCTAACACATTACTAGTAACATACCTCACACTGTCATGTACGCCTGCTTATAAACAACACGACCTTCCCAAGCCAGGGTCCCAGAGCTGAGTCCTGCACAATATATAGACGTCCACATAGCAGAAGCCCTCTCAACCTTCGATATGACAACCCTTACAAGACGCGTCATTATAAACGCCTTTAGAGTTAGTGGACACTAGGTTTTTTTTTTTTTTTTTACGTTTGAGGCACGGAAACGGGGAAGGCGATAAGTCGATTATAACGCGTCCGTCAAACGCCTCATCGCCTCTAGGAACGAAGTACCTACTAAACTAGCGTACAGTGTTTACGTAGAAACCGTTTTCCAATGGTATTTCAAGCGATGACTCTGTTAATTTATTTGTGGAAAGTATGTAGTAAAGTCCAATGTAGGGTTATTTGATTTAGTTTTCCAATGGTATTTCAAGCGATGGCCCTGTTAATTTATTTGTGGAAAGTATGTAGTAAAGTCCAATGTAGGGTTATTTGATTTAGTTTTCCAATGGTATTTCAAGCGAT
>PNEQ01010644.1:0-27541 GCA_003012365.1 Medauroidea extradentata
TGGGTATTGTTAGTTTGTTTTTGGTATTATGTTATAATTATTGTCATGGTTCATGTTGGTCTAAAAATAATTGTGAGAAATCCGCAATGAATTTAAGGTACTATGGGGACCAAGGTTTTGTCCATATTACAGTTTTGGAAAATTGTTTGAATCATTTGAGGAAAAAATAATATCTTTGAATGTTCGTATACCAAAGGGGTGAGTTTGTTATCATTGATTGTATTTGTGGTATGATTTATGTCTTTGTATATCAAGGGGCGTGATTATTATAACTAATGTATATTTTTTTGTTTGGAGTAACTTTGGATATTTTCATATGAGTTTGGAGTTTGAAGGAATTGTGTAATAACTTTGTACCTGAATTTAATTGTTTTATATTGGTCTTTTAAAAAAAAAGATTTTCCAAGATGCAAATATCTTGTGCCCACAATTAAATTACGAAACTTAAATAATATTTTTATTTTTTTTGTCTATGTTTGTGATAACATCCCTCAAATTTTTGCACCTGTAAAAATCTGTCTCCATCTTTTATTAATTGAACATCCATATTGGGTTTCATGAGATTGCGGCTAAGTAAAAATACTGTCCTAGCACTACTAGAAAAAATTGAAGGTCAGCTAGAAGTGATCACAGACAGGTGTGTACTTATTTATTGCATGTTTTATTTACATGCCATAAACTTTAGTACGTTCGGGTAAGTAATATTCTTTTGCAGGTTATGTGAAAATGTTTGGTGGTTGTGTCACATGCCTTTGTATGATGTCTCTATACTGCAATACATAATTTTGCATTATTGGCTAGAAATCTTTATTAGATATTTTAACACAAATTTATACGTAATATTACATATCTTGGGTAGTGGTAATTAATTACGTATTTTTATTTCCTCTGAAAAAATAAAACATACGATGGTCAAGGAATTTGGATTGAAAAGTTTAAATTTTTAATATAAATGTGTAGATTATGTTGTTTTTCGGATACTTTTGTATATTATAATAAGGTTATGTTATTGTTATATGATTGTGTAGGTTATGTTACACATAAATGTTGATAGACTAATTAAATTCTACTTAGATTTTCTTCCATGTATCTATTTTCTGCTTCCAAGTTACGGCGACGTTTTTTTTTTTTTTTTTGTATTCTGTGATACGAGCGTATTTTTCAGCAAGTGAAATTAGCATTTCTGTTTCCACAGAAACAAAATTTTCGGCACGCGGCTACTTATTTTCATCCATTACGTATACAAACACCGAAAACCAGCACAAGTAAATAAACAGATAAAACGCTTCACTGCAGCCAATCGCAAGCTGATACGTCACTGCATGGTTGCCAAATTTACCTTAACCGATACTTAGCTAAACATATGATTAAAATACATTGAGAAACACTTCAGATTTAATCACCACTTAATCAATAGGTTAAATGTAATCATAGGATTAGCTAACCAAGACTTTAATCAGACATTGAGAAACTGGCCCTTAGCCTAACCACTGAATAATGATGACTGAGGAATACAAGTGCAAAATTGACCGTAGTTGTTTACAACTTACATGAAAGAGTAATAAATTGTATCTTCAACAATGGCTTTATTTGAAATGTAGTAGAACAGTTTACTACTGAGAATTACTACAGTTAGGCCTAGTTGAGTCTGTGGGAAGTAATCGTGTTCTGAATAGTGTAGTCGAATGTGAAAAATAGTGATAGCAAACACATACTGCCAACAACCAAAACGGAACCTCCGATGTTTGCGTATATTATTGGAGTTTAGCTGGTTCAAAAAATTTTCGTCAAAAACAGTCACCCCTACCAATATATTGTATACGCTTTGTTTATTGTTTTCATCGCAGTGTGCATACCTATGGTCACATTATCGCAATCAGACTATAGAAAATATCATAGGGTATCGTCTTCTCTATAGTACTGAAGGTAATAGTGTTTGTTAACTATATTAAACATAGAAATGCCAGTATTTTGGTGATAATTGTTGTTAACAATGGAACATCTCCCAAGTACATAAATTCAAGTAGGCCTACATAGGTGAAATGATTCAGGCAACAGGAACAAGTCAACAAGCAAATAAAGAAAATTATTTAAATAAAAAAGCATACAAGAAGCAGTCTATATCCAAAAACACAAAATCTAAATATTTTGACATAGTTGTAAAACCAGCAGCACATTAAGTGTTAGGAACCTACATGATTGGTGACAGATTATAACATTGAAAACATCGGAAAACACGAGATGAAAATAAACAGAAAATTTTGAGACCTAAATTCGAAAAGGAGTTTGGATGAGAAATAAACCACTGGAAACCTATTAAGTCACAGAAAAGACAAGATGCACTACTAGAAAAAGGAGATTAAAATTCTATGGTCTCCTGATCAGGATGGATAACAACAGGCTAACAAAGCAAATACTTTCTCACAGTATCTGAAACCACTCAACAATATGCTTATAGAAATAAAAATGTTCTGGAAATTGGTAAAAATGAAGAATTTGAAGGACAGAACAAAATTCAGATACATAAACAAACGCAAATTTGCTGATAAATACAAAAGGCATAACAAAGGACGGACCTAAAAACACAAAAGGATCACTGTGAAGGAATGAAGAGAATCTGGGAAGTTAAAAAGAAACTTTGTGGTAAACAATTACTCACGTGCCCCGTGGTTGGGCGTAACGAATAAAGGAATTTGCAGTGTTGTTAATAAATATGGCAATAACGAAAATAAACAGTCTCCACAAAATAGTTAACTTTTTTACTTGTGTATTAGAGTTTTATCATTTAGCTCATTTAAACGAAACATAACTAAAAAAATACGCGCTCACCGTCCAAACGAAATCCATAACATTTATTAAAACGTTGGTCGTTAATTTTCTTTGAACTCACGTTGCACGAAGCACTAGCGCGCACGTACAATCAGGTTGCAATTAAAATTAATTACGGCGTTGTCTGCAATATTGCAATTTGAAATATCAGCCGAGCAAGTGGCGGAAAACTGGCAACGCCGCACAGTAACTAGTTGCCGGGTAAAAAGGATATTTAATTAATTGCCACTTGCAGCAGAGTGACGACAAAGAGGTGGCTGTGAAAAAGAAAAAAAATGGTGCCGGAAAATGGACGGGGGTTGGTTGATGTTGCTGGTCGATATGTTTTTAACGAGCGAGGAATGTCTGCGTAGATTTTAATGATCAAAGAGAGATTTCCATATTCGGCAGCACCACATATTCACAAAAAAAAAAATAAATATATAAGGTAAAATTCTATTATATGTAAAGGCAGCGAACATGCAACACCGCACAGGTGAGTATTAAATTTACACAAGTGCAAGAAACCTTCATAAACATCTGTAGAGAGGAATGTGTAAAGGGCGTAAGCGTAAAAACTATAGTTGCCAAATTAAAAAAAAAAAAAAAAAAAAAACATTGCAAGAACTTGCAAACATATGAAAGGTGCATACACTCTGCTGGTGTTCGTAAGTATTATTTGTCATTTGGACCTTAAATCATATAGAAATACATTGGCCTTGACACACAGAATATTTTTAAGTAAGAAAACCGATTTCGTCTAATATGGCACTTAGCTCATTTAGATTTTACAATTCTACAATTTTAAAATTTTCATCACAATAAAAAATTAGTACGCATACACACACAAATTTTCATTAATTATTATCGAACCTGTTACACAGAGCATAGTATAAATGTCTGTCTTCCTGTCTGTGTGCTTGAAACGAATGCGTTCGTTCATGTACCATTTATCCGATTACAATGGAACGTTTTGAGAGGCGTGTACACCGCGCGAAGGTTTCTGACCACACGAACAAACACACACACACATAATTTGAGGTAAATTGTGGGAGGGGGAAAACGGGGCAAGGAAACTCATCAGACCGCGGTACTGAAAAATTTGTTTCTAAAATGATTTATAATGACTCTTAACATAATTTTGCACCGTTTATAATTTTATTGTTGTTTACTTCAGATATTTTTTTTCAGAAAATAAAAATAATAGTTTTATCCTTATTTTAGTATTATTATCAGAATAAGTTTTAACAATTACTTGCAATTTGAAGCGGTGAAACGTTTTTATAGAAAATTTAGATTTTTTTGTGTGTTGGAAAAATTTAATTTTTGAAAAGATGTTGAAATTAGAAAGAAATATTTTTTACACATTACTTTTTATAATTTGGAGTTCGATGACTCAAAGGAACAGTTATAAAAAAAATGAGCGAAGTGGCGAGCAACATCAAGTTAAAGATAATAAATTTACATTGGATATTGGGTATAAAATAATCAAGAAAACCTTGAATTTAGATTGCTAACAACCACTAAGGGTTTCTGTAGAACATTTTACACTTAAGTGCCCTGGTGTGTTATTTTCTTATTACAACGTCTAGTTTTGTTAGAATCTTCCCCTGTACACTGTATGTTTGTACGCGAGAAATACGTAGAAAATCCTGTGTATGCTGTACGATAATTTTACCTTACGTATTGGTGACATTCCAGTGTGTATATGCACTATATACGTATGTACATAGTGGTAATTTAATATTTAATCAGAAGTCCTGGCATGTGTTGTAATGACTATCAACATTTTTGCGTGTTCCCTACTATCACTCTACCTCGTTTTACCATCTTTCCTAAATTTCCATATTTTGGCAGAAACCTTCAAGGACGCACACACAACTCACCAAACGGTTTTTCCTACGATATATTTCGAGTAACTTGTTCTGCCTTTATTCACGGTTTTAACACCCCCCACCCCCGGCCCCTCCACGTTTTTGGCAGAAACTTTCGTGGACGCATGCACAACAACAATTCACCAATGTTCAATCGCAATATTATAAATGTTACAGAGACGCACAGAAGAGACGAACGAGCGAAACATGTAACGTTCATCTTTATAATATATTTAAGTCGCTATCCGGTCGCGGATTTGCTCGCGTAGAATTTTTAAAGGAAAACACGTTACGATAGCTTATCGTGTTAAGGCCACGGACCATCATTTCTACTGTATTTCTGATAGTAATTTTTTAAAATCCTAAATGAAAGAAGATATTTAAAAAATGTTGCACAGTTTTGTTTGAAACATTGTATACTGTGTTAACAATTTTTATCAAGACAATAGACATAATGGTTCCAGCTAATTATGCAATCAGGGAATTTATCTTTAATGAGCTAACTAAACAAAGCCGTATATTTCACTTGGACAAAATTTAGACTACATAGTTAAAAAATTTTTAACGAAATTGTGCCATAGTTTTTCGATCTCTGCTCTCGTTGAGAAATAAAATTAACTATCGTAAAAGCTGTAGAAACTATGGATCATTGCCTTAAGTGCGTGGTCTTTCCTTTATTTCAAACAATTGCAAGTAACTCGAATATTTTTTAACCACATGCTTTGAAAAAATTAAAAGCTGTGTGCAGGCATACGATACACAATTTTGTCGGAGCGTTTTTGAAAAGAATGTATCGTTTGATAGGAAAACATTATTTTGATTCATTTTCCCTTTTTTTGACAACAAAATAAGTGATATTTCAGGGGCTATACTCTAAAAATCCGTTTGGTGTATTGCAACAGAAAAATTCAGATACAAACTACGACATGTAAGTGTTAAAATTGTAAGGTTAATTTTTGATATATGTATTTATTTGTATGTTAAGAAAATATTTTCGAAACCACTGCGAAACAAAAGAACGAGGCCTTAATAAAATATTGAGGACATGGATAAAACACCCCTCACCCTTTCCCTATCGTTACGTCCCCAGATTAATGACATGTCAAGGATATCACAATGGAAAGCCTCCCTTAAATATTAATACTTTGAATAGAAAATTAACTAATCTGTCAGCTGGCGGTAATATGAGCGTATAAAACATTTCAACTGATCCCCGTCACCTTGCCTTACGCGGGACTCGAACCAGTTTTCCAAACAACTATGCCAAGTTAGGTCGTCAGAATTCATAGAAATATAAATGATTACAGAGAGGTTCGTGTTAAAAAACTATACGTATTAACACGACGGTTAAACGTAACCACTTTTAAATTAATTCTCAGAGAATGCCATACATTTTTACGCTCCTTAAATTGTAAAAATTTTAAAAACAGGAAACATCGTTATAGATGTTTAAGTAAGCTTAATTCCTATTCAAAAATCATCTCGTTATCTCAATAGGTTTAAGAGACAGAAGACTGACCAAAAACACATTTAAATGTTTTAATGTCCTTAGAAATTGAATATAAAAAATTTCACACTGCGACTGAAATCAATTATATATATATATATATATATATATATATATATATATATATATATATATATATATATATATAGAGAGAGAGAGAGAGAGAGAGAGAGTCAGTTAAATTTATGCATATTATTAAATTGCAGCTTGTTAGCTGAAACACACAGGGATTGAGTGTATTTTGCATGTTTTTTGTAATTATTAGAAAGCTAGTGGTGAGACTTTGTTTTCCATAAAAGAGGGCAGAAGATGTGAGAAAGGGAGGTTGGGGAGAAATGCAGGGGTTAATAATCCCTCCATTAAATTAAGAGGGATGCTACCCCTCGCCTCGGCGCGTCTGTTACGGCAACAACAACGTAAGTCCCGTCAACAATATCTGGACCCGTCTGAAATGTATTCATCCATTCAGCACGTTTCATTCTATACGTGTTATTTTAATCGGGGATATAAGTATGTACAATATTTCTATACTGATAAATGTATCGCCAGTGCGTTAAATTACATTCTCTGGCGTTGTCCGCAATGAAACAAGCTACGGTGAGGGTGATGTATTTCAGAATAGTCGTTCTGCCTGTGTGAAGTGCCGGAGCTAACATAAATGGCCGGCAAACTGAAGTGTTTTGCTGGATGTTCGCTATTGCTTGCGATGTTGATGAACCGCTGAAAACATACAGTTGCAAAAAAGGACTAAGCTCGAGATGAGTTCAAACAAGCAAAGAAACAAAAAGGAAGAAAGAAATGACAGTAATCAACGAAAACACGCGTAATTAAAAAAAAAAATACCAACTATGTTCCTAATATTTTGTTATGGCTTGTATGTAGGCCTATTTTGGCTTCAGGTGTTTTGGGTTCCCAAGTTTGTTTCTCGGCTTTTCTTTGCTGCTCATTTTCTCGTGATAATTCCTTTTACATAACTGTGGGTATCTGACCACTCAACATGCGCTAGCAAAATCATATATCCAACAAAAAACTTCATTTTGTAATCCACTCCCACTGCAATAATCATTCTAAAATCACATAAATTACAGAGTACAATAGTTTCCAGTGTTACAAACTTCTGAGGCACAATCCCTGACGCCGGAACATCGTGCATTTAACTGCGGCGCCAGAGATCACGCGTAACGAATTAGTAATTCTGGATAAATATTTACTCACAAAGTTGGCAAATACTATTATCTAGGATTGCCATTGAGTATTTCATCCATATTGTCTTCGAAAAATACGTAGAGATCAATTTATGTTTTCAGCGTTTATTTATCTACTATCCACTCTTAAGGCGGCCGCCTAACTGGCACTCGAATTGTATGCAAAGTGTTCTGAGTTACGTTTTCCTTCTCAGAGACCAGTAAAAGTGCGTGTGGAGATGTGAACGCCCTTAAACATAGTTATAGGTCGTTCGCGATAAAGTGCGCACTAGCCGTTACTGAATATAATTCATCATTAACTATAGTTGCTTTACTGTTTGTGTGGTTGGCAGCGAAATTACGCAATGTAGTTACGTGTATTATCCAATATAAATGCAACAGTGCTGAAACAAAATCAGCCGAAATTGAAATAAATTAATTTTCTATAATAAATAAACTTTTTTTATCAAACTAAACAGGTTCCTCCCGACTGAACAGTTTATCTTACATACGCAAACATCAAGATATGTATCCAGAGAGGTTAGACATTTCCCGTCGTTAGCCGTTACGGGTGGAAAGATACAAATTGGCTGAACATGGAACTTTAGCAGGGCTTTTTTTTTAGTGCTCACGTTATTTCGAACCGCCTATAGTTATAAGAATATAGTGGAACAATTCGCGTGTTCACTCACATCTAGGCTAGCCCCCAAGAATATACGTGTAGTCAAAAAAATATCAGCTACTCATTAGCTGCTCTCTGACTAAGAGATGATTGAAAATTTCCGGAATATTTCTTGCCATTGTAATTTTACAAACCAGCGTAGCAGCCTACATATTGTATGATTGTAGCTTGGTTATGTAGTTGTTTAAAGAGAATCACAAAAATTTAGTAGCGGCGCGCCAGAGTCAGATTGGGACGTGCCAATAACGAAAGAAGATATGAACGTGCTACTTGAAACCTAGGAAACAGTCTATTTATTCGCTGACAAATCATGTCTCTAGCAATAAGCGTATTTTAGTTGCTGAATTGTTCACAAGCTGATAGCAAGCGTTTGCGAAAACTGTACGCATTTACAATAGATCGCTAAAATGCAATAATTCAGTGGACATAAATGACTACCCCCATGGAGTTGTTGCCAATGACTCCTTCAGTAGAGACCCTGAAATTTTGTAAATTCATTTTAGACCAGGCTATATTTCAAACTCTCATAGAAGTCAGTTAATCTCGCGATTGTGCCACCATTTGTTAGTTTAGTCCTCGAATATGACAGACCAATGACAAGCTTACATAATAACACCTGACTGACTCACACTCTGCCTTGTTAGATGTTACATTAACAACTCACTGTAGCAGCCAATGTACAAGAATCTGAGGACATATTGTATACAGGACTGTGCTGTCCAGTCGGTAAATCGTTGAACCTGCGAAATACCCGGGTCACTACATATCAGAAATATAAATTGCCTGTGTAAGGCAAA
This sequence comes from Medauroidea extradentata, assembly GCA_003012365.1. Classification (NCBI taxonomy): domain Eukaryota; kingdom Metazoa; phylum Arthropoda; class Insecta; order Phasmatodea; family Phasmatidae; genus Medauroidea; species Medauroidea extradentata. The sequence continues at coordinate 8,853 of PNEQ01010644.1, forward strand.
ACACTTCTTCTCGAGTATGTTTGTTGGAAATTGGACCGACGCCACTTTCCTTTACATGTACGACATAATAAATTGTAGAAGGAAATTGAATTATGCAGCTGCATGAAATAAAAATTAATATTGCGCCATTTTATTTCAAAATATTGTTGCATGCTGTAATTCTGAGGGCGGGCTGGCAAGGGCCTAGGTCGAAACACCTCATTTACTAACCCATGAAACACGAGCCGGGCTGTCCCATGATGTAAAACCCGACGATATACGTCATAGAGACCTGTTTGAACTGCGCCTTGGCCCTACGAGGCCGGCCTACGAGGCTCAAGTCACGTCCGAAGCGTGATGTAATATATATGTTTAGACCCCTGTAACGCGGTGAACCCCCGACTGTTTCGCAGAGTATAAAAGCACAGAATCGATACATTTGGGGAAGTTCGCTATTAGTCGTGCTAAAGGAAGGTGTTATGCTTGTGGAGAGAGACTGGTGAAGACATCTTCGTGACGTCAGAGTCTACTGTGAGGCGGCAGGAGGACTACCTTCGGAGCAGTGTTGAACGAACCAAGAGGACTGCTGCGGCGGGCTGACGGGCGAAGAGGAGGTGCGCGACGGGAGTTGACCTAAAGACCTCAAGAGTGAAGACAGCGATGCACTCGGGGTGCTGCGCAGCACACGGCGATTCATCACCACTGCGGACTATTAAAGTTGTACACTGTCACTATTTGAGAGACTGTTGATTGGATATATGACTGAACTTTTATTGTGATTTGTAGTGTTTAATTATGGTAGACATTTTTCTTGTGCTTTAATTGTGAAAGTTAATTAAGGTTTCTGTGGCACAGTAGTAGCAGTGTGCATAATTAAGGGTATTGTGAAAGTTATAGTTTATTGCTGTTTTGTGTATTTTTGTAAGCTTTCTGAGCTAGTAAATCAATAACTTAATTCAACTATTTTAGTTTTAATCATAAGACCTCTATCCCAAAGAGTTCAGAGATTTGCCCACATGTAAAGTTTTTGCTCAAACTTGTAACAATATCATAAGTCTCGTCCATATTGCGCCTAAATACAGTTTGTTCTGATTTCAGATTTATTGGAGATAAAATAGGAAATAATTGTTATCAAACACTGTAGCCTACCTCCTGCCTCAGTTACCAGAAACATGCAAACAGCTTCAACCGGTTTGCAGTTTATTTGCAAACACTGCTGTAAACAGGAGCGCTAAAGTTTTTCTGTTCACAGCACCCGTTACCAATTCAACCGCTAAAATACGCCTAATACTAACGGACACATGATTTTCCCGAAAACATTTTTGAGCCACTTTCTTCCACGGACTTACGCGCACACATGAAGCTCTGTTTCGTGGTCAATAATAGGATGATTTTAACTCAGCGTCTTGACGTTTCTACCCGGTAATCACAGACGTGCGATGTCGCAGTAATCTTGTTATGATCTGCACACTCAAATAAGCCACGCTTCTACAAAAAAATATAATGCTAATAACCACCAAGCACATGTGTACATACAGTATGAAAACAAAGTGGTGCAAAATTATTTTCACACAAATCCGGTGTATTGACCATTCGGGATATAGTGAGCACTAAAAATTTAACCTTTGAAAAATATCACTAGCCGTTACTGCATATAAGTTAGCATACACAATAGTTGCTTTACTATTTGTATGGTTGGCAGCGAAACTACGCAATATAGTTCCGTGTGTTTTCCCATTTAAATACAACAATACCCAAATAAAATCAATCGAAATCGACATAAACTGTATTTTATGTAATTACTAAACTTTTTTTGTTAAACTGTATTAATTTTTACACTCTACGCAATTTATAATAGATGCGCAAACATTAAATGACGTGTCCACAGAGGTTAGATATGTCCCACCGTCAGCTGTTACACGTGGAAACATACGAATTCGCTGAATATACAACTTCAGCAGGGATTTTCTGAGTGTTCACTTTATCCCAACTGCTTATACCTATGAGTATAGCTGGTGATTTTTGGTAAATATAATTACGCAACATTTTGTTTCAATGCCTCACGTGAGGCACAAGCGTCACTCATTTGTTTGACTGCGCCAATGTGAATCAAGTCCCACAACACCACGTGTCTACGATTAGCGCGTAGAATCCCCAAGACGTTAAGAGTTAAAAACAGCCAATCAGTGACCGTGAAACGGAGCTGCAGCTGCATATGTGCACGCGAGGCACTGAAACAAATTATTGCATAATTATGTTCACCAAAATCATTTCCTCTGCCTATGAGCTTTAATTTATTTCCTTTCATAATTTAGAAAGGGGCGTGAAAAATTCGAGTTTTCTTTGAGGTACAAGCTATAATTCCAGCATGGTACTTTCGCAATTGGTCAGTGACTTATTTGACACTTCCTGGAAGTAGCTTAGCCAATAGTACAGAAGCTGCTAAATACAGGCTCATATCACTGCGTCATCGAGCAGCCAGTGAGCAGATAATGTCCGCTTGAATACATATATGTTCTTGGAGGCTAACCTACACGTCACTGAACCCGCGAATTATTCTGGTCTATAAATATAGGTTTGGCACTTTCCAGAAGATGCCAAATAAGTCAAAGCTAAAAAACAAATGTCAGTTCTTGTTACGTTCGCAAGAGCACAATGACTGATTTGTCACCTCATGGAGGACGCAGAGCCAGTAATAGAGAAGTAACTTAATGTAGGTCCAGTCATGTGATGTCACTATATAAGCCAATCAGAGCAGATGGTGTCGACTTGGGTACGCATATAGTCTTGGAGGGTACTGTACTGGTGAGGTATGAAACATGTGCAAGTACAGGAGGATCTAACGCCGAGTATTTCCGCCAAGTTTAACAAGTTCTGCTCGGTAAATAAGACTTCCGAACCGCAGGTACTATAGGTGCTGGAGGCACTGGGTAAAGGGAGATGGTAAGTTAAGCAGCCCGAAGAGGTGAGACGGAAGGAAGAGAACACTTAACTACTTAACCATCTCCTCCTTATTTTCTAACGGTGTATTTTAAATGCCATTAGATTTGACTAGCAACCCTCCCGGGCGTTTAGACAGTAGACGGAGCGAGAAGGGGGCTGGGACATTCTAAATTTAAATGAACGCCTGCTCGTTCGTCACGCGGAGTCGCTCGAGGGCAAACGTCGCACCCCTCTGCTGTTGGGGAAGGGGAAGGGGGAGGGTTTGAATAATTGGAATTTTCTTCAGCAGCCCGAGAAGTTTTAAAAAGACCTCTCCTTCCAGCGGCAGTGGTTTGGCGAAGAGGCAATTTTTCCCCTAGTTGAATGTCGGCTTGGGATGACAAGAAGCGCCATTGTTTGTCTAAGGTGGATACTTTCTCCGAGTGCCGACGGATTTATCATTGTCAAATAAACATTTCCAACGAATCCGAATTAATTTTTTTATCCTTCTTGAAAGAATGGCAAAGTCAGACTCTTACCTCATTTAGACAGCGAGGTTTCTTATCATTTCGAGTGTTCCGCAAAACTCTCGTTTATTACTTGCGTTTAATTGAGAAATGTTTCATTGGAACTATAAATATGTATTATGTACGCATATAATCTGAAAACAAGTTCAACACTTTCAGCGGCATACAAAGTTACAGTTTAACTTTTGGAAATAGCTACATTTACAGGTAGAATTGAACTTTTGGCTCTCTACTTCTCAGGTTGACCTAAAAGCGAGTATTGTAATTGCGTTGCGTTCAATGTTATTGGCTGTGGATTCTTTTTTAAATAGTTTGAATTATAGTTAGTGATTAAAATAAAGAGGGAATTTCTGTAGGTTCCTGGCGATGAGGCACTCAAACAGACGGATGTGAGGGCTTTGAGTCCTTTCCGACGTAACATACACAGGTTCGACAAATATTAACGGCGCAAGTATGAATTATGAGTGTATAGTAATATATATCGAAACATAATTACTTTTTTAATTTGGTTATCTGGTCGGAAAACCGACTGCCCTAGTCGATTTGTGAAACTTTTGTCCATAGGACAATCACTGCGGAAATAGCTTAGTCTGTTCTGCCAGGAAATACTGAAGCAAAATAATATTCATGTCTGTACAAATACTACTGACAGCAGCCTTGATTACATACGAGCGTTACTTTACATGCTGGGGCTGACGGCTCGTGACTTACGAATAGTGAAATGGCGTCTGGGTTTGAGGCTAAACATCGCGTCACTTCGTGCTGAATTTACTGGCATGTAAGAGGTAAGACACTGTCAGTAAAAGTAGACGACATAAATATGGTGGAAATATGTCATAAACCAACCAGTTAAAATTGTAATGTCGCTGTCTGAAGATCTAGGTGGTACGAGAGCAAAATAATGTGAAGTTAGTTTTATCATCGGAACTGACTGTAAATGTTTTAAATATGGACTTTTCTCGCTATATTTTTAAAAATTCAGTTCAGAGAGTGATTGTACCCTTGCACTTTCGTTACATGCCAGCTGCTCTTTTATGTTAGAATAAATTAAATAAATTGTTAAATGACATATAATTTTTTTTTAAATTTTGAGACACACAACTAATTTCAATGTACACGTTATTCCAACTAAAAGCATACCAGAATATATAATTTTGTACAACTATATAGTTTCCGACAAATCCGTGATTTTGGTAACCTACCGCTTTTCCTTAGCTTTTTTTTTTGCAATGATAATTCTTATAACTTTACAAATAGTATTACAGAGAAAATATTTTGTACTCCTATGAAGGTTTGTGAAAGTGCAAATAAATACCTTGTGAATTTTTACAAAAATTTGTAGACATGAATGCTAGAAAAAATGTGTATGAGGAGACTCGTTAATACACACCCTGTTATTGCCAAATTCTCATTAATACAAAGTGGTTTTCTTTCCCCTTGAGTGAGATGAGAAATTAAAAATTAATTTTAATGCTCAATAAAAACTTTCCCGCTATATAAAGAAATGAAATTTCAAGTTCAGTTGTTAAAAGAAGTCGCGGTATTGATATGAAAATTGGTAAATTGGGTTTAAAATCCTGAAAATGCATTTACATAAGTTTTTGTAAATGCCTGCTTTACAAACGTCATTATTAAAAATTGGAAAATTGATTTCTTACAGGTTCTTATTAACGAGGTTAGACCGTAACGTGCAAGTGTAGCCTAGAGAAGAATTAATCTTCACTGCCGAGTGTGTTGCGTGTAGAAAGGGGAGGGTGGGGGTACATTGTTAGGCAGGTGTAGACGTGACGATGTAGATATGGCGTCATCACAGCTCCGGGGAGCGTGGAGTACCAGGAAATGAAAATCTCGCTGATATCGGGCCTGTGGTAGAGCGGACAGAGTTGTGTTCGGTAACCGCACACAATACAACTTTCTCTCTCTCTATGTCGGGATATAGTGGTAGGTTTCCCTGAACCTCCAGCTGACGACGCGACATGCAACCGCATATGTTCCCTAGGATCAGTACGAAACACACCCATGCAGTTCCCCGAAATGCAACATCCTTAAGAGGGCGTGGTACATCATTCAACGATAAAAGCAATTATCTATAACTGTAGGTTTCTTGAAGACACTTTGCGAAAATTAAACAATATCAATCATAGAGAATAGTTTTAAACAAAATTGTTTCCATTGTAAGGAACTTCTGAGGCATAATCACGCCGGAACCTCGTGCATTTAACTACGGCGCAAGAGATCACACGTAGCGAATTAGTAATTCTGGATAAATATTTACTCACAAAGTTGGCAAATACCATTATCTAGGATTGCCATTGAGTATTTCATTCATATTGTCTTCGAAAAAAACGTTGAGATCAATTTATGTTTTCAGCGTTTATTTATGTACTATCCATTCTTAAGGCGGCCGCCTAACTGGCGTTCGAATTGTAAGCAAAGTGTTCTGAGTTACGTTTTCTTTCTCAGAGACTAGTAAAAGTGCGTTCACAAATGTTTATTTACAAGTATTGAATACTCTTAAAACGGCTTGTCAACATGTATTTCAAGGCACCACGAATATTAGACGCATTGTTGTAAATCCCTCAAACTTTGCTAGAATTATCTCAAGATATGTGTACAGAATTCGTTCCAAATTGAGGTCCAAAATTACGTTGGACGTTGCTACAGTGACGCGTTCAATAAATTGGTAGGGTCACAGCTTTAAGTCCCACAGTAAAACCTTCATGGCATCAACACACGCTTGTTGCACCTCATCTATTTTCGCCCCGCATACACAAACAAACCCTTCAACATGCCGCAACCTTAATAGAACTACCTACAGAGGCCAATGAATGCTGTGCAGAGCTTCAGTAGACAAAAGTTTTTCTCCGTAGGTTATCAGTATTAATTTACTTAACTTGTACTGATTAAAATAATAAATTACAATTTTTTCTTCTGTTATTTATCTTGTACATGGTATATTAACCTACAATAATCTGCTGCTTTTGTCTTATTTTGTAAATTATGTAAAGTATGTATCGTCGGTATACTGCCAAAAGTGATTAAGTCATAAATGTTATTTAGTGTAAAAACACTATTAAATTGTAAATATTAACGAAAATGTGGCACGTTAATATAATGTGACACAACAGTACGAATCAACGAATACACTTTAAACTTGGGAAATTGTTCGTTAACAACATTTAAATATTCCTAGCATTTTTATAATTTTGTCTTAATTTAACTTGGTCACTTTTGGCAGTAAACTAGCGATACAGCCACTGAGTTTTGGCGGAAAGAATTTTGGGCCAACTTGTCGTAGTGGCTTACGTGTAACATATGTAGCTGTGCTTCATGGTTATTGTCAGTGTATCTTTGAGCAGATATGTCACTTATTTGACTGTAGCAATGATAATAAAGCAACTGCGATACAATACGTATGTGATTTGTGGGTAGAAGCCGAAGACATTTGATTACTGGATATAAAGCAGAGCTCCAGATGTGCACATAAGTCACAGAAACAAGATGCGGCAGTATCCCTGATAGCAAAATAAGCTTGATGCAAGCTTGCCATGACAAGTCTGTAAGCTTGCAGCAAGCTTGTCATGTCAAGCCATAAGCTTGAATCAAGGCATCAAGCTAACTAGTCTCCTCACGATAAGCCTGTAGCAAGTTTGCCTCGTACAAGGCAGGATACAACTTTTAAAATGGGCTGGACTCAAGCTTGCATTAAACTTACCAAATAGGGCTTGTAATGACAAGCCTAAATCAAGTCTATTGCAGGCTTGCCGCAAGCTTACATGCTATCTGGGATTATTTTCGTAAAGTAAAATCAGTGACACTAAATTATACCCTTCTTAAGTCTGGTCGCAACAACTTCGCATCTTGGTAGTTTCTGAGAGCATTTGAGCTAACCGTGTTGGTTCCGTCTTTCAAGTGACAGTACATTCTGCATATTATAGAATTGGAATGTTATTACTAGAGACCAACAATTAGTGCGAAAAATTTCAGGTCAATATAAAATATGAACACCTGTACATTGATTTTTTTTTGTTTTGTTTTGTAATTAGTACAGACTCAAACTTTCTGAAATTCATTTTAGGGCAAGATAGAATCTAACAGCTTATTCATACGTGTTGCTTTGTTATTGGACGGCGAGTTGTTATATACGCCTTAGAAGACTCCAGAACAAGTAAGAGAGCAGAGAGCCCAATAACAGCAGTTCAGTTCAAAGTTTGGCTGAGACAGCCACCAATGAAGAAATGGAAGTAACTTAATAATACATAGCACCGTGAATTCTTGCTTAAATATTGTATAACCTGTGAAATGTACATGCTTCTAGCGATTATAACTGGGTTCAATCGACACAACTTGGAGGTATTAAAGAAATCAGAAATGTGCAGCTTAGAAACGGACGAAGAGCATGTCACGTGATGTGGGAATGAAGCAAATGTAGAGACAATAGAGAGTCGTATGTACACACAACTCTAGAATAGAGTCTTTAGGTCGTTGAACCCATGAAAATCTCCTGTCCGTAATTATTGCACATCTTTGAGTTTCTACAAATTAATTCAAATGATAAATAAATAAACGTTTGTCGCTCCTTGCAGGCAGCACGAAGCAGACACTGGTCGCGCAAAAATACACCATTTTCATAAACAATTACACGGAAATTCAATTCTGTGACCACAGACTTTTATGGTACCATTTCATTCAGAAAAATTTGCTATAATCCTACTGATGTAAGAATTCAAGGTCTCTGTTAAGAAAACAAGAAATTATACAACAAATATAGTATTTTGAAATTTTTTTAAACATATTTGACATGGCGACATGTGAAATTCAAATCATTAGGTACTATAAACCATCTTTTTTCTCTTAATGTAAAAATTTACATTGCTGTATCTTGAATAGTTTGTTTCTAAGATGATGGAGAAAAGGTAGGTGTTTTCCAAGTTTTGACAAGTGGTACAGAAGCCTCTTAATATAGCTCAACTTTTAAAACCTTCAGTCCCAAAACATTTGGAGGCCTGTTACTGTACAATGCGAAAAGTTGCAGTATACATACCTAATCATGTTAAGGTGTAGTTTATGCCATTTACATTGTTTCTACAAGGTGTATAAGTTAACAGCGTTTATGTTTTAGGAGAAGACTGTTCTTCCTAGGGAACTGGAAAATTCGCGTTTTTTTGGCCCCGAGCTAGAATTCCAGCAACTGTAAATTAGTGCCACTTTCGCAATTGGCACATGACTTATTTTACACTTTCTGAAAATCGCTCAGCCAATAGTACAGAAGCAACTAAATATAGGCCCATATCACTGCGTCATCGAGCAGCCAGTGAGCAGACAATGTCTACTTGAATACACATATGTTCTTGGATGCTAGCTTACACGTCAGTGAAAAGGCGAATTTTTCCTGTCTCTAGTTATTCCTAAAAATAAAAATGTTATAACCAATCAATCCCAAAATCATTATGACACAAACTTGGTCTCTGCCCCTATTATAAGAAAACTATGGGTCCTACAATAACACTATTTTTATAGAATGTTAGATTTCGAACTCTTTCGCATATAATTTATTTGGCTAATTTGTTATTGAGGGAGGAGGGGGTGGTTGGCGTAGTGGCTAGGGCACTCGCCTCCCACCAAGGCGATCCGGGTTCGAACTCCGACGTGGCCGATCCTTGTGTTTTCGCACGTTGAAATTGTGCTGGACGGGTTTTCTCGGGGATCTCCCGTTTCCTCTGCAACTTCTTTCTGGCGCTGCTCCATACTCACATAATGTCACCTCTCACAAGCGCTTAAGTGGCTTCCATAGATAGGCATGCGTTTGTGTATGTGAGGCAGGAGCGGTAAGGTTGCCGTTGACCAATGTATGTAATGTATTGTCGCCTCTCCGCGCAAGCTACTCAGCTGACGTGCAGTCCTTTACTAATATCCTTTATCCTATGGGACTTTAAGCTGTGACCACATTACTTTACGTGTGGCTAGCATAGTTCAAATTCTAACGCTTGTTTCTAAAGTTGTGTTTTTTCAAACCTGGTTGTGTTATTTTCCCAGATACGGCAGTATGAAAAACCTGTTTTTGGTCATTTTGAGAGGCAAGAAAATAATGATTCTTAACAAAAGTGCGAATTTTTAAAAGTATAGCGACATATTTTGAAGTGTGTGTTATTTTCGTAGATATTGAATTATATTAAAAATAATTAAAATAAAATAGTTTCGTCAAAGAGAGAATAGTCGTGACTCACTGCAACGAATTTGAAGCGCAGGTAGGGAACCCAAAGTGCTCATGAAAATCTCTTCACTTCACTGTATTCTTGAAGAATCATAACTAACAGTTAACCAACGTTAAGACGCTAGTATATTTCCACGCCCACGGTTAAAAATTTCCGCAAATTCACGGAAATATTTGAAGAAAAGTACTGTAAATTTACGGAAGCAGCTTCCGTAATATTTTGTTTACAGAAATTTGTCCGTATTGCCAGTTTACAGATGTTTGATCATATCTTTTCATAAATTCATGGAAATATATTTCTACAATTTTAAAGCGTATTTTTCTGTGTATCTTTTAAAAAAAGTGGTATTAATAATCACTATGAATCCTGGATAACAAATACAAAAGTTGTCTCTTATAAAGTTGATATCTTATCATTGCATGGAACTCACGTACTCATAAATAGTCACTGTGGTTCAATGGTTAGAGCTTCCGCCTGGCAATTAAAAGGTTGTGGGTTCGAACCCCAGCAACTTCCAAAAGGTTTTCGAGTTACTAAGTAGTGCGTCAGAATCTCGATAACGCATAGTTAGTAAGAAAATGTAGTAATTTTGGAAAATTGGCTGCTAGTAGATTTAAGAAACTTAAATTTTTTTGCGGAAAACGGATTGTCCGTTATTTTACGGAGGGTTCCGTTATCAAGCAAAACTGAGTGTGCGTTACTTTACGAAGATTTCTGGATAGTTTTTTTTTGCCAGTACTTTTCCGTAATTTCACTGGAATTTTTTCTAACAGTGTAGTCAGATGTGCAACCGGCCCCTCACTGGAGCAACAACAATGTACAAGTAACTGAGGACAGTGTATACAGGACTGTGCAGTCTAGCTGGCAGATCGGTAAAACCGAAGTATTCCCAGGACTTTAAATAATGTCTACAGATGATGGTACATCGCGAAAATGTTTTGTGCCAACATAACCTTGAAACACTATTGTTTCTTGCTACATGTATAATTGTGCAATGCATGTCTAACATAACGTAGCTGTCAGCAGACCAGTATCAGGCATGAAGTATTACAGTAGCGGGATTCTTATTGGCTCAGTCAAATAGGACAAAAACTCCACGTACATTCGAAAGCCAGTAATATTGTGGTAGATTGAACGTACGTTGAAATCCATCCAACAGCCAAGTTTTCCCGCGAAAAACAATAATTAAGGCCATGAACAATTCGCGAAAAAATTTTTTGCCCCAGTTAGTTTCAGTGTCAGTGTCAGTTCTGCTTCATAGTCTGTGATTGGATGTTTTAACTATCATATGCCTTGGGTTCTACTGGCAAATCACAGACGTGTGATGTTGCTGTAACTCAACTGTGATTGGCTCAGTCTAATGAGTAACGTCACTTCACAAATATACGCTGCCAATAAACTTTACCCATATATGCAGAAGTGTACGTAAGGCAATGAAACAAACTGGGGCGAAATTCTCCTCGCGAAAATGTCATGGCCCTAACCAAACTCTCTAATAACGTCTTATCACAAACAAGTGTATAAACCGTTTACCAGTCGTGGCTTCGCAGGTGATGCACGAAGAGTATCGACATTGTTTTGCAACTCTGTTGATACTATCGAATTCCCTCGGTGTCGTCGTGTCGAAGCAAGAAGTTTTTTGATTCACTTTCATGGGTTTGCGTACCAATGCGACGCACGCCGTTCGATGACGAAATAATTCACAAATTCTTGGACCTCTTCTTCAACTTATTCGCACTTCGGAAGACTTCGCGCCCCTCCGAGTTTCATCGGGCCCTTCCCACACTGTAAAACCAAGCAAGGTAGCGTAACGCTGAAACATTGGACTCACATTCTACGAGGACCGGTGTTTTCTGTGTTGTGAGGCGAGTGATCTGATTACCACAAACACCCACCATTTTGCTTATATAAACCATCGTTATATAAATAAATTTTACACCTCAGTGATTTAAAAATCGATAAGTCAGTATCGTTCATAAACGAGCGATACGTGCAGATTTAAATACTTTAAAATATGCATCCATTTATCACTTCAGGTGTTGCAAAATCAGAATAATATTTTTTCTGATAAGTTGCACTCTCAACTTATAACTACAAAGGAGAAATTCTAAAAGAACTAGGTGCCTAAAGAGAACAAATCTAGTTCCCTACGACAACATGAACTGTAAGCCAGTGACAATGTCACGCTCAGAGGCTCTGTTTCATTGGCGGAAACAATTTTGCACCATCTGGTTTCATTGCCTTACGTGCACATATGTAGCCATACTTCATGGTTATTGGCAGTGTATTTTTGAGCAGAGATGTCTCTTGTACGACTGTACCAGTGAGAATAACTGCGACCCGATACGTGCGTTATTTGTGGATAAAAGACTAAGACGGTGAGAGTTAAAGACTTAAACATTCATTCACGACGAATCAGAACTACAGATGTGCACATAAGTTACTGAAGCAAGGTGGTGCAAAAATATTTCCACAGAAAACCACTGGCTCTAATCACGCCGTGAGAACCACGTCCCAATAATGCTCCTAACAAATTTATTAGCATCGTATGGCCACACATCTCTTTTCGTCCTACAGCTGCAACACTGTTATTCCCTTTTCACTCGGAAACACCTTTTGCCAATCAACTCGTTTAGATTTTCTACTCTACAATTAATAAAAAAAAACTGTGAAACTGACGAAAGAATTTGCATTGATCCATAGAAAAAGCATGAAATAATTTTAAAATCACAGTTTACCAACATCAGCCTACAAACATTATTCAACAAAAGGCTTTGTCTATATTGGCACTAGCCTCACACAGAACAGACAAAGAGTTCCCTGTTTAAAAAAAATGTATTTAAATGTATGACCGTGGAAAAGGATTAATAGTTCCAAAAATAATGAAAATTTTTAATTAGAAAATAATAACCAAAATTTAAATCGGTTGTTTATAATGCTGGATAAGGTTTCGTTGCTTAATATCAGGAACAAGGTTATTGTGAATTACGGATACAACTTCATGACTATGAGATTTAAAAATATCCAATCACCGACCGCGAAACTGAGATGCATATTTATGGGGGCAATTCACAGAAAATTTTGATTGCTTAAAATTTTTTTATTTGCATGAGGTAGATCTATGCTTTGTTTTGTAGACATATATTGTGACTATTTTTTTTACTGTAAAGAATTTTTTTTTTAGTTTTCATAGGTTTAGCATTATACCATGTTAATGTCAAAATCTGCAAAAGAAAAATGGTTTTATGTGTTAAAGGAAAACTATCTAACTTACCGAAATAAAAAAAAATAACAGTGAAGAATAGAGCCATGTACATGCATAAAACAGCGGGTTCAAAATAAAAAATTCTTAATTAAATATACAACAAAAACTAATTATTGTGTTTTTTATACATGTCATGTCATTGTCCATGGCACTGTTCTTCAGTGTGAGTTTTTTCATTTCGGTAAGTAAGTTGATTTTCAGTTAATGCATAAAACAATTCGTTGTAAATTTTGACTTTAAAATGGTATAATACCAAAACCAGGAAAAATAAAAAAAATTTCGTTTCATTACAAAATAGTCCCAAAATATGCCTACAATACAAAACATACCTTGTACTAATAATTTTTTTAAGCAATTAAAATTTTCAGTGAACACCCCCCCCCCCCCATTCCCCTTAAACACAAAGCATGAAAACAAATAGTTGCAAAATTATTTTCATCGAAAGTCACTGTCTCTATCCATAAGTTATTTACTTATATATTACCAGCTTGTAGTCACCATATATGTGCCAAACCAACTGTTACACTAACAAAAAAGTAACTATGAAATATTTGTTGTCGACGTTATACCTGACCTGTGATAAATCTGCGAGGTACTAGTGCATATACATATTGCTATGAATTTTTAAAAATAAAAGTACGTATAGGATTATTTTTACAGTGTTACGAATGTATATCTTTCTCTTCCTGTCTCTCTGAACTGATGTCACTCGCACCGCCGAGTATGTCTGATCTCTGGGGGCCTGCGTTCCGACGCCCCGTCGCGTCTTAAAGTAGAGGAATCAATCTCGCCCTCCGGCGTCATTCAGGCGCGAATTTTCTCTGCTCGCTTCTCTGCCACGCGCTGGGATCGATCAGGAAACAATATCCTTCCTTTTTGCCGCGTGGACGGAGGAGACATTAATAACAGGCGAGACGGTATTGTAACTTTCCCGCCCACTCCACCCCACATCTCCGTACTTGGAGACATTATGTCCCGTCTAGCATCGTGATGCTGTGGCAGTATTCACAGGACATGTCACATATGTCCGCCTAACCGTCATGAATCCCGCCAAGTCGTATTGAACCTGTTATTTGAGAAACAAAATTATTCAACTGAGGAGTTGGCTGGAAAAAGAGACAGTTTACCGCGTTCCATTATATCCATAAAACGCACACTGCAATTTTTTAACCGATATCTCAATGTTAATTCTGGGTGGTATTAATTTATGAGAAAATAAAACTAAAATTTTTAACGAATTGGCCTTAAAAGTGAACTATAGTGGAAATTAGACCATCCTGAAAATAGACTTTAAAATATCATTTCTTTAAAAAAGAAAATATAATAAAAAAACAACTTGGCATTTGAAACTATTTAGACCCTATTCAGAGAGTCGTTGCTTAATACAAAAATTAATTTTATTCTATTTAAATTTTCGAAGTTGATTTTCATGGTAGCATTACTGCTACTATAATTCACCTTACATACAAGTTGGGTCAAAACACATTTTCTGTTTATTTTTTTATAAGCAACCACCGCGCAAATTTAACACACACAGTTCTGACTCAGCCTGTATATTTTCGAAACACTAATACGTGGCGAAGTGAAGGCATTCACCTTTCCTCGTATTTAACAACGATAAAAATAATTACAATAACATAACAGACACATTTATAATTTCCTACTGTGTTAACAATACATTGTTATCCAACAACGATTATGCTAGTAAAATTAATTATATACACTGTACAATAAATGTATTTAAGGCTTACATTGGCTTAACATTAGTAATCTACAGTTAAAAATCTTCTCGTGACCAATACATAAAATAATATATTTGTGGTCTGGTTTTAAGCGCAAAATTGACCAGTTGTTTAATATAGACTTGTTAAAATTACTAACAATCCATATATTAAGTTGCAGCCACAAATATACAGAAGCATGAGACGTTTACGATGTATTAATTTTAAGATGATTACTATTGTTAAATGAGCAACATAATTCTCGTGTAGTAAGGGTTAAACCTTACAGAAGAATACAGCAAAACTTCAGATGATTTTAATCTTTGTGACTAAAACTTTATGTACATACACCTTTTGCCTTTATGGGCACTGGTTGCTAATTCTTATATTTTCGCGCACGGAAAATTTTTTAAGAAGCTTTCGTTTATGGCTTTGCCCAGAACAGTGAAAGTTAAGCTGATTAAAATAAGTGGAATATCTTTTCTCTCTGGCCTCGGGCGATGAAAGAGAAAAGTAAACATGCTAGTAGCACAGCGTTTTGAAAACCAACCGTGTTTGTGTTTAATTAAAAAAGTACTTGTTTCCTTTGTTTCCCGCTCTCTTTGGTAACGTTTCCTGTTATTTACGAACACAAAGAGGCACATTTTGTACTGACTGGATATACGGCATGACTTGTACTTGCAAATTATTGGCATCAGTTTGTTATTTATTAAACTTCTGTCGATACAGAATAATCATGTAGAAATTTCATATACAGGAGTTTTCATTGTACAACTTTCTGTTAGTGTATTAAATGCTTAGTAGATATTTATAGTTTCCGTTTCTCCGTACTCACCTCATGACACCCCTCACCAACACTAAAGACCTCGATTTAAGGGCTGACCACAATCTCACACTCACTCACTTTTAATGTTTGTTCTCAAAAACATATTCTGACAATCTGGATTTTTTAATTCCTTCTTTCTAGGTATTATTTTTGGTGCTATTTTATTTGTGTGATAGAGAGTTTGCCAGTTTATCTTATGAACATGAAGTTTGCAGGTTGGATTCACTTCTGTGGTAATTAGGGTACCTTATTTTTCGCGAAAAGAATTTTTCCCCCAGTTTGTTTTAGTGCCTTAAGTTCTCATCTCCAGTTCTGCTTCATGGTTACTGTCAGCGAGTCCATATGAACAGCCGTATCTCATTTGACTGAGCCAATTACAATAACGTTCCTGCAACATCACACGTCTGTGATTTGCCGGTAGAATCCCTAGGCTCAAGAGAGTTAAAATATTATATCTCTGACCACGAAGCAGTACTGCAGATGTGCAGGTAAGACACCCAAACAAAGCGGGACAAAATTCTTTTCGCGAAAACAGGGGTCCCTAGTGATAATGCTATTCAACCTCTAAATGTTTTATTCCAGGTTTAAAAAATTTGGAAATTTCCATCCTGATCACTAACCTGTAGGTTAGACTTCAAGTATATCTCAGTACTCAAGCAGACGGCGCCTGTTCATTGGCTACTTGCTCATACAGTCATATCACACTATTGGACCTGCATATAGGTGCATGCTTATTATTGGCACAGCACCTTACAGGACGTGTCAAATAATTATGGCCATGAACTTTTCGCTATGCTTCATGGAAATTGGCTGAGTGTCTGTGTGAACTGACATCTGTTATTCGACTGAGCCAGTCACGGTAAAGTTACTGAAACATCACACGTCTTTAATTTGTGGGTAGAACCTCAAGACATGTGAGAGCCCTAACTGGTGTCGTGGGGTCCCTGGGGGCAGAGCAGATGTTTGTGTCCTGTTATCTTATCTCTGTTTTCGCTGAGACAGCTGACCTTGTTCGTACCTTCCTACCAGTTGCTCTCGAATGCTCACCCGGCGTGGCGAGCCCTACACTGGTGTCCTTCTTTGTGCTTAATTGTGCCACTTGCCCCGTAGGACCCCACAGCACAATTAAGGTGACTTTTTTCCATACTGGTATAATTTTTTGCATGGATGTTTTTGTCCTAAACTACAATGTCTGAACGGTCTAAAGTTTCAAAAATACGAGCAGATAACCCAAATTTTTCTAATGTAGTGACAGAGTGGTTGAATGAGATAGACAGTGACATTTCAAGTATTGAAGACTGTACCGAGGATCGCGAGTATGTTATAGAAAGTGAACATGACACTGACTCTCAGGAAAGTGGTGACGGTTGTATCGAGGAATGTGATGAAAATAAACAGGCTAAGGCATTATATGGTAAGAATAAATTCAAGAGGTCAGCAGAAGAGCCAAAAAGAAATGTTAGTGTACTTGCTCATAACATTGTGAAACTTCCAGGATTGCGAGGTCCTCAGCAGAAAGAAAGTGAAGTTGACCCGATCACCGCGTGGAGTCACATTTTTTCTGATGATATGGTCACTGACATAGTGAAATGGACTAATGTAAAAATTCGGGGAGCGCGAGAAAAGTACAAAAAGGAAGACAGGACGGAACTGAGAGATTGTGACACTACTGAAATGAGAGCACTTCTTGGACTGTTGATATACACAGCTGTGTTCAAGTCGAACCATGAAAATGTGAGTACAATTTTTTCAACTGATGGAACTGGCAGAGAAATATTTAGAATGTCGATGTCAGCTCAAAGATTCCATGTTCTTCTGGTGTGCCTGAGATTTGATGATATCGAAGAAAGGGAAGAAAGGAAGAAATATGATCCAACTTGTGTTGTATCTGCATTGTTGGAGCAATTCAACCGCAACTCACAAGCGTCTTTTTGTATTGGTGCATTTACTACAATTGATGAAATGCTGGTTTCATTCAAGGGTCGATGTATTTTTAAAATGTATATGCCCAGCAAGCCAGCGAAATACGGGCTTAAAGTTCAGTGCCTAACAGATGCAAGAAACCATTATGTTTATAACACATATTTATGCTGTGGAAAAGGTAGTGATGGAAGAGGCCTTTCTGCCGAGGAAAAGAAACTTGCCATACCAACTCAAGCCGCCCTTCGTCTCTGCCAGCCTATTCTTCAAACAAACAGAAATGTTGCAGGAGATAATTGGTATTCCTCGATTGAACTAGTAGAGACTTTCCTAGAAAAAGGATTGACTTTTGTCGGCACTCTGAAGAAAAACAAACCTCAAATACCAAAACAGTTCTTACCATCAAGAGAGCGGGAAGTTGGATCGTCCGTATATGGGTTCACAAATAAAATGACACTCCTTTCATACGTACCAAAGAAAGGGAAAGCAGTGTTACTAATATCGTCTATGCATCACAGCAAAGAGAATGACTCATCATCCAACAAGCCTGAAATTATCAGTTTCTACAACAACACTAAAGGTGGAGTTGATACAGTAGATCAGATGTGCGCAAACTACTCCAGCAGTCGGCGAACAAGGCGATGGACAATGGCTGTTTTCTGCAGAATACTTGATATGAGTGCTGTCAGTGGATTTATTCTTCACCAATCCTACAAGAAGAGAAAGGTAATGGAAAGAGCAGACTTCATGAAAGGATTAGCAAAACAGCTGATTGAGCCATACCTGAAACTTCGAGTGGTAAATACTCGGCTACCTCGTTCACTGAGGCAAGCAATAGGGCGTATTCTTGGAACTGCACTACCAGAAGAGAGCCAAACAGAAGAGAGACTGTCACGAGAAAGTCGGAAAAGATGCCAGTCCTGTCCTGCTTCTAAGAGAAAGAAGACAACATACCTTTGTACATCGTGCAGAAGTCCAGATTGTCTTCAGTGCACCAAGAAGGTCTGTCCAAGCTGTGCAGAAGATTCTGGTGATGAATAGGCTAAAACTTTATATGTCTTTGCTTCTAGCAGCATTCAAGACCTGCAGTATCTTTCTTCTCCCCTTACCCAATTGTATTTTGAAAGATAATGATACTGTGTTTATTGGCGTCATATATTTCCAGCCTTTTCAAGAAGTGTTATTTTTTAATCAACTATAATTCTGCCACATAAAGACTGCAATTTTTTTGTTATTACTCAAGACTGTTTATTTGAAAGGACATAAAAGTAATGTGCATTTCAATTATTATGAACAGAGCACTTAGCAGTTCAG
>PNEQ01010645.1:0-15486 GCA_003012365.1 Medauroidea extradentata
TTTAACAGGCGAATTTGTCACGGGAAGTCCTCTGCCGTTATTTCAGCTGGAGTTGGTAAGTGGTGTAATAAAATACGATACTATAATAGGATTGACGTTACTTACGCTTAGTACAGAGAACAATCGCTTAAATTTACTTTTTTTTTTACTGAAAAACCAGTTCATTTTAGTTTTTTTTTTTTTTGCAAAAAATAAAACTTTCTGGCCGGAAATAACTTGTTGGTAAATAGCCTTATCATTCCACTGTACGTAATAAACGCTACTCTTAGCACACATTAATATGTAGATCGTATTAACGTCTAGATTAAAGTCGTCAGCAGGCCTACATTGTCTCTGCCTCTATCCAGTTTAATACTGACCCGTAAGTTTAGATAAGCAGACCAACAGGTAATATGCAAGTGTTTATTTTTACAGATGTGCACTTAAAACATTAGCGTTTATGTTTCTGTGGATGTAAGCCGTAGGCTTTTTTTCAGTATTCAGTAAATTTGTAATTAGTAATTTAGTATTTCGTAATTTTGTACTCGGGAATTTTGTTGTTCGTAGTTTTGTAGTTAGTATTTGTTTGGTTACAATAGTTAACTGAATCGAGTAATTTGACAATTTAGTCAAGTAAAGTGCCAGTTCAAACACTGTCTCAGTCGTGCATTTAGCTACTCCGTGTTTTAGTGCCGGAGAAATATGTAAATACAGGATGTCCGTAAAGTCTTTGCTGCATGATTACAAAATATTATTACCCAAAAACCATTGCAGTTAGAGATACGTCCATGTCGAAGTTTGTTGAATCAACAGAACTATACATAATGACCTTTGCGCAAGCTGCACATCTCCAACTGCATTCGTTTTCGTTTAATTAATTTTTGTAATCGTGAAAAGACTCTATGGCTACCCTATATTACGTTACTTGCGTTAATTGTCTAAAATCGGGAGCGGAGCAAGCGTCGAAAGTTTGGAGGACTGCTCCTACTGGTTCCAACAAGAACACAAGAGAGTAGTTAAAAGTTTGGTTTCACCGGACCAACCGTAATGAGAGTGCGGGGGCCCGTATGGCCGGACCTGCGACGTTGCCTAATGTCAATACGGGCCCGGGGAGAGGGGATGCTCCGTGGTCCGGGAGGCGACTTTATATAAAAAAAAGTGTAGTGCTTGTTTGCGCCAGGCCGCAGAGAGTCGCACGTGACATGGCGGACACGGGCAAATATTTGAGCTGGGGTTCGCCGGCAAATATTTGGCGGTCCCTCTGCTGACGAGGTCTGTCCCGCTGCATCCGTTCGCACCGGATTCTCCGGATTAACGGCGGTGGATGTCGGGGGTCCCGGTAACGACCCGGTCAACACCACGCCACGTGTTTGTACAATTAGCAGTAAGAAGTAAACTTAAGAAATAAGCAGTAGTGCCGCAGAAATTTAGCGCAGGCCTACACAATAGCAAGGTTACTGCCTATCGTCAGTCACTAGGAACAGAATTTCAAAACATCATGTTTAGAGGTACGTAAATTTCGCATATACATTCCTGGTCAGGTTGAACGCCACTTATGTATACTTCATTGTTATGTCTGTGACTTGCTGGCAGCTGTTACGAAACGCGTTTGACTACTGAAAGCCAGTAGTAAATAAGGGAATAATGCGAAGTGCTCGCTTGCTACCTGCTTGTACGGTTATAAGCCAATAGATAATCGATTGTGGCCAGTGGGTGTATAGGACTGACAAGTCTAGGCAGCTGCCAGATGAATCCGCGAAATGGACGTACCTCTAGTCATGTTTATACCGAAGACTATGATTAAGAACAATTAGTAAATGAGGAAATAACAATTGCAAGGCATGTAAACGAGGTTCTTCTAGTATTAACAATAGCTTAAATAACAAGGCAAATTACATTTTCTTTAAAAATTACCACGTCTTGTGTGTATTTCATAGGACAAAGCAAGATATCGGTTATCGAGTGAAATACCAATGACATCATGGGAATACCGGCATCTACTCTGATTGATTAAACTTACGATTTCCACTGCCGAACTATGGAAGTTAGCAGTAACAATTCAAGTATGTATGCTGCGGTTCAAAACGAGACGATGAAGTCATAATGTTTAAGTTTTTACTGTGCAAACCCCATAAGCACCACTTTTTTAAGAGGCCGGGGGGTGTGTGTAGCATGTCACTTTATTTTTACGGGAAACCGCTAACACTATTGAAACTACTTGGGGGGGGGGAGGGGGTTTGTCACAATGGTCTTACGCCGAGTTTCGTGTTCATCAGTTAAAGGTTTAGGAGTTTATCGATGCCACACATACATATATACATATCATCCTGCAAAATGTCACTTTTGACTTTTTTTACCACTGTGCGACCCACATTGATGCAGAATTTTTTAAATGGGTTGTGCAACACCCCAGCAGCTCTGAGCAAGTAAGTTTTTTAAACGCCAGAAACATTCGAAGCTTCTAGTCAGTAGGTATATTTTTTACGTACGTTGTTAATTCTTGTAGGAGTATTATCCTCTGATAAATGCAGAATATTTTTATTTGTTTTAAAAATGTACGTAGCTGGTAGTGTTTTGTCAAGTTCACATTTTATAATTATATCTTTGCTGTTTTGTTGTAAACTAAAATAAGCTATTTTTTCGTGTAGCAATAGTCTTCAAAATAATTTATGTACTTTTTTTTAGTGCAAGAGTTATTTCATAAATTTGTTGAGAATATTTTTTTTTTTTTTTACGTTTAATCTCAATTTAAATGGCGTGTATGTTTGACTAGGCAGGCAGGAAACTTTAAGAAAGTGTGGTATATAAATTTGCGCCGAAGACATTTATTGAAGTTCACAGAGATTTGCAAGTCAATACAGAAAAAAAAAAAAAAACTAGGATAGGCGGCCGAGTGGTCAGACCGCTCGCCTACCACCAGGGCGGTTCCCCGGCGGGGCAAATTTTTTGCACGTGGGAAACGTGGCGGGCTGGCAGGTGGATTTTCTCGGGATATTCTCGTTTTCCCCACTCTTGCATTCCGCCGTTGCTCCGTTTGTAAGGTATTGTGTCATGTCATCCCTCATCCATCTCTGGTACTCCATCTCGCAATCAGAATCATAACTGAAAAAATGCTAGGGAAATACTTGTAGCGGCGCGCGTTCCCATGTCCTAATCCGTTATTTTATTCGCACATAAAAATGGTAATGCTAGTTAACAGTTTTTGCCGTCTTTTTGAGCAAATATTTGGAAGGGTGACTTTCCTGGTGTGACTTTTCGTGCGCTGAAATCGGGGTTGCAAAAATATATAGCTACATATAGTTGGCAAGAAACGAAACATGTTTGCTCACAAAAAAATATATAGAGATTTTTCTTTTTTTTCAGTTCGGTATCGGTGGCTTTCATATTCCTGTAAATTCGACAGACTGATTTCATGAGGATATGTATTATTATAAATCACGTAGGATGACGTCTTATATGCGACATGTAAAATCTTGAAAATCGAATTTTGTGACTTTTTTTTTTTGCAGTATGTCTGAGAAATTAATCGAAACGAAAGTGTAATTCCTCAACCATAGGTTTTGTATTGCTGGTATCTTCACAATAATTACAAAGTGTCATTGTTTAATGCCGTCCACCATAATAACAGCAGTGGTCATCGTCTGTTGCAGGTAGCGTTTTTGTCGTCAGGATTTATGAAAGCTGATAGCTAGCTTATTTATAAATGTCAAAGGGAATTACCTACTCAGGTTACGGATTATTTTTGAGGAAGTTGACAAACTAAATATTTAGTAATACTTCTGTAAGATCAATTTGGAGGAACTTAAAAATGTACATCGTACTTTTAGAATAACCAGTGCATATAACCGTACTTGTAATTTTTTTAGTAACTCGCTGGGAACGTACATGTAAGTGCAAGCTGCATTCACACTTTGGAGACCCCTGTTCTGCTTGATGACAATCGCACAGCTTCGCTGCACTGCGTCACGAAGACCTGCGTCAAAGAAAGACTGCCTTTATGAGAGTTGGAAGTTTGTACGTACTGTTCAATTCTCCGTTTACAAACAACTGCTGCTACTTCACCGTCGAGTCAACACACGCGGTGTTTGTGCAGTGTGCGAATAGGTTTTTTTTTTTTTTTTCGAAGTCATTTGTGAATGCATTGACGTTCGTATCTTGCAATCTCCGACCAGTTGCGTTTCAAGCATGATGGCGGGGATAGATTCAGATTTCCGAAACACAGCGATTTTCGTTGGCTGAAACGTCTGTTTCCGAGTAGATTGTGTAATCGCAATTTTTTTTTTTCGTGTTATTGAAACTTACCTCGTCTCCTAGCTGTGTGTGTGTGTGTGTTTGTTTGTTTGTATGCTGTCCGCTCTTTTCACGTGTAACTCTTCCTCTGCGTTTTGTATTGCGTGTTCTGTTATTACGTCTACATGTTCTGTCGGTCTGTTATAAAAAACTATTTTGTGAAGTCAGTTAAGGGTGTTGTCTATCGGAGTCGTGGCGTTCACTTGTTAATTATATTCAGCGTGGATGTCGGTCACCTTTCGTTTACGGACATAAATAATTTTCTACGTCGAGGTGGGAAAAAAATGAGTACGTGTTTTTCGATTGTATATTTTGCATGGCAAAATTTATTAATTTCCCTCAGTTGCGGCGTCTTGAATAAAAATATGTCTAAGGAAACACTATAGCAATGCGGCACGCACCGAGATAAAAAAAAAAAAGTTAGTGGAATGTATAACATATACTGTAGGTAGGGACTTCTGTTCTTCGCGAAAATAATTTTGCCCCAGTTTTTTTCAGTGTCTTACGTGCACATCTGCCATTCTGCTTCATGGTTATTGGCAGCGTGTCTTTTTAAAGAGACGTATATCATTTTTTTCAATTCAATTCAATTCTTTATTGTCCTGTTGACTACAATATATACAGAAATTGTACAAGTAGTATAGGACTCTTTGACTGAGCCAATTACAGTAACATTTCTACAACTACACACGTCTGTGATTTGCCGGTAGAATCTCAAGGCTTGTAACAGTTAAAATATTCAATCACTGACCACGAAGCAGAACTGCAGATGTGCGCGTAAGGCACAGAAACAAAGTGAGGCAAAATTATTTTCGCGAAAAAACAGGGGTCCCTATTACATATAGGTTAGATACATACCAAGCCCCCGTTAACGTATTTTTATTAACATGTACATCCCTATCCTAGTTGCACCAAGCGAGGTGGCGCAACGATAACGTGCTGGACTCGCATTCGAGAGGACCCGGGTTCGATCCCCGGCTCCGGTCATTCTGATTTCCGTTGTCCGTGGTTTCCCGAAATCGTTCCAGGCGAATGATGGGCTGGATCCTTAACAAAGGCCATGACCGACTCCTCTCCTGTCATTGTACCAAGTTGTGTGTCACCGTCTATAATGACATCGCTGTCGACGAGACGTAAATTCCACATACCTTATCCAAATTTGAATGACTATTTTGTCCTAACCAAACAACCCATAACTAGAGACCGGAAAAATTCGCAGGTTCACTGACCTGTAGGTTAGCTTCCAAGAATATTTGTGAAATCGTACAGACAGCAGGTGTTTATTAGCTACTCGCTGACACAGTGAAATGGGCCTGTATTCAGTTACAGTTTTATTACTGGCTCAGCTACTTCCAGGAAGTGTCGAGTAAGTCAACGGCCAATTATGAACGTAATACAGACCTATAGTTGCTGGAACTAAAGCTTGCGTCTAAAAGAAAACGCGAATTTTTCAGGTCTCGACCCATAACATTGGTTGACCAATCAAATTAATCGTAGAACTATGAAGTTTCGTTACCACATATTCACAAATGTTCAACGTGATCAGCCCGCGCAGCCCGAATCACATCTAAGAGATACGCGAACTCGTGTCACTCTTGTCAGCAAGACCGGTGTTACAGTTTGGATGGCACCTTAATTCTTGTTATGAGGTCGGCAATGTGGACGAAACACATGATCCTTAATGTACCTCCACAGGAAAACATCGCATGGGGTAAGGTCTGGGCTTCTAAGGGGCCAGTGACGAGGCCGGTCACCGCAGCTACTGCGCGACCAATCCAGCGTTGCGGCAAGTTCTCATTCAGTTGTCCGCGAACAGCAAAGTGCCATTGTGGTGTCGCACAGTCCTTCTTCTGGAAAATGAAGTCCCCGGCCGCCTCTTCTGAGGAAACAACCACTGTGTTAGCATGTCCAAATAAAATAACCGTATTGTTGCAAGTTTCATTTGACTTATAAACCAATGTTGTAGGCTTTTTCGTTTTGGTATTATAAGTACAGATGATTGTATATCGCGAAACTTTTTTGTGCCAACATTCCCTTGAAAACACTGTAGTTTCTTGTGACATGTATGACTGGGTGACACACCGTAGCTGTCTGCAGACCTATAATAGACATCAAATATGGCGATAGGGGGATTCTTATTGGTTCAGTCAAATAGGGCAACAGCTCTGGGTACAAGCGAAAGCCAGTAATCTTTTCATAAACTGAACGTACTTTGAAACCCAGCAAACAGTCAAGTTTTCCCGCGATATACCATCATTAGAGGTACGTAAATTTCGCATATACATTCCAGGTAAGGTTGAACGCCAATTATGTATACTTCATTGTCATGTCTGTGAATTGCTGGCGGCTGTTACGAAACGCGTTTGACTACTGCAAGCCAGTAGTAAATAAGGAAATAATGCGAAGTGCTATCGCTTGCTACCTGCTTGTACGGTTATAAGCCAATAGATAATCGATTGTGGCCAGTGGGTGTATAGGACTGACAAGTCTAGGCTGCTGCCAGATGAATCCGCGAAATTGACGTACCTCTAACCATCATCTCTAATTATAAGACATTTAAAGTTGGAGTATTATTTTCTGATCATCCTGTACTTTGCCCCTGGATACTGGGAAACTCTGTATTCGTATCTGCTCCCATACTGTCCTCACAACTCTCCCCTCTGCTCAGGGTTTTTGTCTTTGACGAAATTTCTGGTACTGTTTTTGAAGTCGGCGCGCGTCTTTGCCCAGAGGGTAATTATTCCGGTCACACATCCGTTCGTTTGGCGGTTTCTTCCTCGGAGCCAACTACAAAGCCTTTGCTGCATCGGAGAAGGGTGGATATGCCTTCGTTCTAGAACCAACCCTCTTAACATCTTAACCTCGTTGGTGGCACCCCCTCAGCTTCGGGAGGAGGAAAACTGGTTTACGTTCGTTTACAGCAGTGAACTGAATTGTCAACTGCTTTGCGCCAAGATTTGAGAAGAATTTCCAAGTTACTTGACTGTTCGGATGTGCTGTACTTATACAGGAAGTTTTTGAAATATGATACACTTATAGATATTTTGTTGGTCCTCGTCCATGTGAGTTTACAGGTCTTGACCATTCGGTTAGAAGTGTTCTTACGCTACTGGAGAAATATTGAAGTAATGTCTATGCTTTCAAAAGCCTCTCTGAAACGTTTATAGATATTTGACTGCTTTTTCCGACATCTGAAAGCCATGGTTACTGTTGATTCTGCAATAGTTATCAATGTGTACATTTATATTATATATTGTAAATATGTGTTATATATATTAATTTTAATCCTTTATTTCGTATTATAGCTCGAGAAATGTTGCTTATAACGTTTGTGTTTAAAAATTATCTTTTAAATTGGTGCATTGAGAATTAATTGATCTTAATAATTATTTACTTTTCGAACTACGTAGGCAGAACTGTTTTTGGGGATTTTGCCAGATAATAATGAACCTTAAGAGCGCGGTATACCGCAATTTTCATCGCATTTATTTTATTTTTTATTTGTACCAGATATTTTTTTTTCTTATTGTAGACACAAAATTTGCCTAAATTTGGCTCTTATGAAATTTTTTTAACTCTCACTGTTTTCGCGTAATGGCTTGTTAAAGTCATATTTTGCATGTTCCCGTTTTAACGACCACACTAAAACCAACTGATATAACAAACTAAAAAAAATCACAGTGGATAAAGACATTTCTGGCTACAATGACATGTTCATAAAATTAAAGAATAAAAATTATTTGTATTTAAAAAAAATTATTGCATTTTTAAAATTTTTAATTTAAGTTTCAGTTAAAACGGAAACACGCAAAATATGACTTTTACAAGCAATTACGCGAAATATATGAGAGGTAAAAAAATTTCACGAGAGCCAAATGTAGTCACATTTTATGTCTAAAATAAGAAAAAAATATCTGGTACAAATAAAAAATAAGAAAATGGTGATAAAAATTGCGGTAGCCGCGCCCTTAAACTGCAAAGTTTTTTACCTACGCACACATACACTAACACACACACATACACTAACACACACACATACACGCCATGTTCTGCTGTGTAGTCTCGCACTGTGTACATACTATGTTTGTACATTGTACAACACGTCTATTAGCTAGGCAATTCACTTACCACCACGAATAAGCGGGTGCGACTCCTTATTTGTGCACGTGGGAAACGTGGCGGACGTCACTGTAGCATGCCAGCGTGCCCCGAGTTACTCCCGTTTCCTCCGCCCTTGTAGTATTCTTTCATTGCTCTATACTCATCTCATATCATCTTCTTCCTTACCTCAAGACCTCGGTGTTGAACGTTGACCAAACAGTCTTCATTATTTACAACGTGAAAAATATATACGGAGTGAGGTAGTTGGTTCTGTGGCCTTCCGTATGTTGCAGCGGCCTTTGGTTTGCCGTCAGTAGGGATAAATTCGAATAAACTTTATAGAAGTGTGCTTTGTGACATTTATAGCTACGGTTGTGTCTATATTCTTGCGTTACTAATACTAGTAGGAGGTCGTTCGGGATAAAGCGAGCATTAAAAACGTTACGTTTTGAAAAAAAATGTCACTAGCTGTTATTGTGTATATTTCAACATTAACTAATTGACTACTGCTGTGTAGTTGGCAGCGAAATACGCAATATAGTTACGTGTATTTTCCTACTTAAATACAACAATGCTGAAACAAAGGCAAACGAAATCAACATACTTGTATTTTTTTTATTTGGATTTTTTTTATCTAGCTGTATAGATTCCTGATGACTGCACAATTTATCTCACACGCGCAAACATCAAGTGACGTGTCCAGAGAGGTTAGACATTTCCCGTCGTTAGCCGTCACGCGCGGAATGATACTAGCTGAAAATAGAACTTTAGACGTTTTATTTACTCACTTTATCCCGAGCCGCCTATACTACAATTATTACTATGACACATTATATCAACTCTGTTTCACAGTAAATTCTGACAGTTCTTAGGGCACCACTTGTTTTAAGTGTCGTACATATTTGATACTGCCTCGTTCAACATTTTTGGTTCTGAGATGTCCATTCCAACATATGTTCTCTTGTTTCTTGTATTGCGTCACACGTTACACAGTAGGCCTATCAACTGTAATTGTCAATAAGTAGCTGTCAACATTTAATGCAGTCGTAAGAAACAGGATATAATTAGGTACTCTCATTCTTGTGTGGTTGCATTTATATTCTTACGGTTTTCTCTTGTTTGTTGCAGGTAAGCAGCACATGGCCGCCACGTGTACCTACTGTAAAAGTGACGTAACATGTAAGTGAACTAGTGTGTAATTATCAAGTTTTTATATATAAGGGTGTGTGACTTGGTAGCGACATTTATGTGAAGGTGTACCAATTACTGAGACAAAAAGGGGTCATTAGGCCGGGATTACGATGACTTTACGTTAACGTATCACGTACCACTTTGTCACGTTCACGTGTACGTAATACGTAATCAGTTGAGGTGCCATATTACGATCATTCACGTAAGCTGCAAGCAGGCAATGGAAAACGCCGTAAGAGAGCCTATATATTAATAGTCAGAGATAACGTGACGCAGTAGAAGACATTAACTCCTCCGAAATGTGATTGGTCCAGGCGATCACGTGGTATTACTTCACGTATCACTTTAACTTAAAAGCTTGACAACGTGAAAGCATCGTAAGCCTGGCCTTACGGGAGGAATATTGCACAATTTAGTAACATATATTTTTTTGTGTTTTTTTTTTAAATAATAACGTTGGTATTACATTAACAAAGAATCGTTTGCCACGAGGAGGTCTGTATTTCGTTGTCTGAATCTTTGTTTTCCCTATGTTTAGTTATTGATGATTGTGGATCGTGTTCTGCTTGGAATGCTTCTTACGCTAATGTGTACTTTCGTCTTTCAATTTAATTTCATTGGTCGGTTATGAAAATGTTCTCAGCCTTTCTGTCTCTTCCTACAATTGTGACTCGTGTTGTCAAAATTTATTTTTTACCCCATTAATATTGCAAGAAGTTGACGGAAATGTAACATTCTGAGGAACAGAATGGATGTTCGGAGACTTCAATGTGAAATTTAATGAAATTTATCCTTGCCTCTCATACTTTTGCCTTCCTTCTCTTCCCGCGACTGAACTCAAGGCTGTGCTACTCCCATATAAAGAAACATTCATGAAATTAAATTTTCTCTGCTGGCAACTTTTGTTGCGGCAATTCCCTGAAATGAATCGTGATTTCCGAAGTATTGTGTTTTGTTATTCCCCCCCCCCCCCCGGTGTTATACTTGCAAAACGTTTGTCAATGATTTCTCATTTTTATTTTTTCTTTAATATTTGTTGACTGTCAGCCCCTTAAGAAAAATAGTAGTACGAAAACATTGCAAGCCAGTTTGGCGCGCCGCGAATATCAGCGATGCTGTTACCGTCGAGCGTGGAAATGTGAACCTTATCGCTTCAATGTCTCCTCGCATCAAACGCGGAAAATTACAAATGTAGCCACGGAATATAAAACTATGCTCGACTTTTGTTTCCTTTCCTACGCATGAAAATGTTTTTATTAGTTAGTTTTGTCATAAAATGACGCTGGAACGCAATTACTTTTTTTTTCAGAGTCCTGCAGCACGCGTAAAGAATTTAGGTCCTAAACGTCATGTATGCTACAGTGACGCAGTAGCGAACACACACTAACGTGCGACATTACTACGGCTAGTGTGTACGCCGACGTGCTGTCGACCTCGTCGTATTATTTATATATTTACGGACGAAAAACGCATACTCGCCAGGGACATATCGATGGCCCAGTTCAAAAGGGAAACAACTTAAAATTCCCAGTGTTGAGTAAAAGGCATATAGTGATACCTCCGTTTTGACAAAAAATCTGTTAACATATTTGGTTGGTGTTAATTTGAAGCAAAAGCATAGAGGCTACTATGTAAGGTGTTTAAAATGTTTATAGTCTGTCTTTTCTGAAATTATCACACCTAAAAATAAAATAAATACAATTTTTAGCTCTTTACTGGCAATCAGAATAAAGTGCCATGTTATCAAAACAAATGAATTTTTGTGTTGTTTTTCTCTTCAACTGAGTAGATTTCACTTCTGTCCACGTGTTGGTGAGCCTGCAATTTTTTTGAGTTGTTTCCCTCTTGAACTGGACCATCGATATATCTGGCGCGTTGACAGCCTACTGTAAGTCGATATTCTTTATTTAATTTTCAATTAGAAGTGTATGATGATTACAAAACCTATCCTAATGCCGTACAAAATGTTGGGATACTGTTGATACGCCGAAACCACTTATAACGATATGGAAACTGGTAAGAACGGCGAATTTATTGAACGACCTGAATACACCCGGAAGAAGAATAAAAATATTCCAACTGGCAAAAAAGGATGGATGAATGCCAGAAAAAATAAAGAGTTGCGCTTCGCGAGGAATGTTCCAGGGCCGTGAACAGAGGTGAAAAGATGGATGGCAAACTATATGAATTATTGTTACGAACTACCGAGGACAAAGCACGTCCTGTAAACCACCAGTGTCCATAAATTCTGAAATGAGTAAGTGTTTGCTGACTGGAAATTGTGTGTGTGCTTTGACGTGGTAAATGTTTGTATAGGTTGTTCAGGATAAAGCGAGCACTTTTTATTTACTTTTTTCCTTTCAAATAATTAATATTTTCCGCCCACTTTTTAATGTAAACAAATTGTTCTAAGTACCAATTAAAGTATATAGATGTGCTGTAATTTAGGGGCCTCCCTACATGCGCTTCAAATGCGTTGAAGCGAGTTACGACTTTTCTTTTTTTGGCGAAACTATCTAACGCGCATGGTGTTTGTGTATCTACGAAAAGAACACACGCTTCAAACTATATCGCTATGGTTTAAAACATTCGGCACATTATAAAAATCATATCGAGCCCCTCAAAATGGCAAAAATGGCTTTTACAGACTGCCGTTAATGGAAACATAACAACTGGATTCGAAAAACACAACAATAGAAACAAGTGTTAGAGACTTTGAACTATGCTGTCCACAAACAAAGAATGTGGTCACCGCTTAAAATCCCATAGGAAAAGAATGAGTAAAGCATTGCACGCCAGCTAAGGGGTTTGCACGGAGAGGCGATAATGCATTACACACGTCGGTTAGTGGCACTTTTACCGCTCCTACCTCAATCACACAAATACAGCGTATATAGGGAGGCCCCTTAAAAGTAAACCTCTGAGCCTCTGAGGTCACTATAAATATTATTTTTTAATTGGTATTCTAGACATGATCATCTCCAAAAGAGCTCAGTTTATCACGAACCACCAATAACAGCGACTATGCGCTCTGCAAACTTTGATTGCACACGCTTTTTTATGGAAATACACAATCTCATTAGTACTAATTTTTGTGGTACATTTTATTGATTGACCTTGAGTCCCTCCATACACTGCCAATTCTTATTGTAGACGGTTCACAATCAAATGAACACTTTTGAACTCCTGGTTATAACTATCCCTTCGGCCAATTCGTTTCTACTTTTTAAATATAAACTAAATAAATGTGGTACCTTCAATAAGTGTGGTACCGCACTCCTCAATAAATGTGGTACTGTACTCCACAGTAAATGTGGTACCGTACTCCACAGTAAATGTGGTACCGTACTCCTCAATAAATGTGGTACCGTACTCAATAAATGTGGTACCGTACTTTTCAATAAATGTGGTACCGTACTTTTCAATAAATGTGGTACCGTACTTTTCAATAAATGTGGTACCGTACTCTTCAATAAATGTGGTACCGTACGCCGCAAAACTTGACACCTGAGACCACAGTAAAATATTTTTATTGTAATTATACCGAGGACGGTCTTCAAACGAACTCACTTTAACTGAATTAATGAGATGTGTAAGTTAAAGATTCCACTTCCCACTTCGGTCAACTTTCGGGAAAATATGAAAAACGGATTTGCTACTTAACTACAGGCCTAAGTTGAATGGGTAAATGTCAAATTAGACATTGGTTTGTTAGGACGTTAGCAAATTCAACATTACCTTAAAATGTAATACCTTTTATGTACACAAAAAATTTGCATCCGCAAAGTTGAAGGAATATTTTCCTTTTTAATCTCAATGAGTTAAGGATTCTTTAAAATTCGGTTAATCTATAATTTACAGACTTGTTTTTATAATGCAAATGCATTTAATCACAAGAACGGTATGTTCTATGCCATCATACGTACACTACACTAAGCAAACATTTACAACGTTACTGTTGTACATTCACAATATACGGCAATAGATTATTACATTAACAAAAGAAAGACGAATAGCTGATCATGCCATAACGCTGAGGTTAAGAAGGGAATGATTGCCTTTCGCAACTTATTTCAAATCACAAAGTCCTATAGTGGTGTAAGGAATCATGAAATTTTTCTTTATTTATTTCAATGGATGAAGCTACTTATAAAGTACAGCTTGGCTATCTCAGTTTATGTTCGGCAAAATGTGGAATGTTTTACTTTTTCATCTCATCCATTCAACTGTAGTGGAACGCCTGAAGAAATGTAGTTAATTCTTCTGTGTCTTCATCGAGTGTCATCTGGTCTTGTAATATCTCCGTTGTCATGTTTGTGTGTAACATTGTCTTCGTTGCTGATATTGTCGTTTCTTAATTGTATTGTCCCGGAATTTCACGTTGGGTTATTCTATTAGAATATTTACATGCAATGAATTAACCTCTTACCTTAGGTGTCTGTAACTACCCCACAACGTCAAATAGACAGGGCTAGAAATAAGGCCCAGGCGAAGTCGTTGTTAGTGGCAGGGTCAAACTTAAGACTGCTTTTCGCGTGGGCAGCTATAGCTACTTATCCTGCTGCAGAATTAGTTCAACTAGCCGCTTGGACATTCTAACACTTGATGGCTGAAGTATCATTTGTTTTATGTACAAAGAGATTATTCTGTTAAAGTAAATATTATCAGTTACGAATAATACTCGCGAGCAAAGCCGCGGGGGACTGCTAGTAAATTAATATAATTCCTCCTGCAGTCTGTATTGCTTTTCTCTGTTGTGTCTTAGGCATTGACAAGGCATTGCCAATTCTAGGTCTTAGGGCACGGTAGTACATAATCAAGTATGGGCACTTGCGTGAAAATTTGCCCTGTTACTGAGTTATTTAGTTCCGAAAATAACCACATTTGCCTCCTGTACAGTCGTACTCTCTTAACATTACTGGGAATTTGATTGAAATTGAGGAAGTACGCCATTCCTGCCATTTATATTCATAAATAAACAGACGAGGAAAAATAAACTTGCCAGTATTTGCTGTTGTCAGAACATATATGAGTAAAAATATAATTATATAGTAAATCCTGTTTTGTGTGTCTTATACAACAAAACTAATCACAAATAATTAAATACGACTGAGATAAACCAACGTAACTAATCAGCACTACTGAAGAAATTCAGGACGACACAATTGAGATTATAGTACAGACAATAATTTCTTGTGGGATTTATTGTATATTTATATATACGTATGAGTTTTGACTATAGTTTTACTTGGCTAGTTTTGTTTTCTCTCCTGATTTTCTGGGACGACATAGTGCAGCAATTGTTTTTTTTTTTTTTTTTTTTTTTTTCACGATTTCACTGGAAATTATTTAATCCCATTGTAAGAATTATTCAAATAAATTATCATTACACCATATGCTACGTATGGTACGCAAGTGTAGAAATTACCTAGGAGTTGTTACAAGTATAATATCAGCTGTAAGTATATATAGGCAGAGTATACACTGTACTGCAGGAACGGTGGTTCACATCCGTCATCCCTCCCTTTTTTCTCTTTTCGTCATCCGCTTTAATTCTCTCTCTCGCGCTTTGTTCGTGAGAGTCGTGCTAGTCCTGAACATAGCAATTATCGAGAAACACAACCTTGCCTCTCTCTTTGCTATGCTACGATCCTTTCTCATCTTCTTCCCACGAGGTGTTCGGCGCAATATCGCCAATTATCTTCCCTTAAGAGTTAGTTGGACGTAAGTTAAGGTTGTTCAAGTGGGGAAAAAACATAATTTTATACTTGTATGAAATAGTGTTAGTTTTGTACACATTACTTGAGAGTACACATATTTCTAACGGAAAAAAATTAGCTCATATAGTTTTCCCGTAATGGCACTTCAAAGTCAAAATTTGCGTGTTTTTACTTCATACAAAACTTGAAAACCAGATAACATAAT
>PNEQ01010650.1:0-12086 GCA_003012365.1 Medauroidea extradentata
TTACACAACAATTATATTTAATAGTTTTGTAATAATCCATAACTATGTCATTTAATTAATTTAATGTTAAACTGTAACTATATTGTAACTTTTACTGAGATTAGGGATACTTGCAAGTGAATTGTAATGCTGGTTAGTTGTAAGAGAGGGCCTCATGGCCCTAAGCTTGCCAGCTTAAATAAAACATAAATAAATAAAATAAATAAATAAATACTCAGAGATGGTGATTTACTGCACAAAATTTCCTACGCAAACATACCCTGGAAAACGCTGCAGTTTCTTCCAACGTATATGATTGGATGATGATTGTCAGACACGATATAGCTGTTTACAGACCAGTCACATTGGTCAAGTATTACACTAGCAAAATTCTTACTGGCTCTGTGCCACGTACAATCGAAAGATAGTAGCATGAACAATACCTCCGACATACAGAACGTACATTGAAAACTAGCAAACAGTGAGGTTTTCCCGCGATAGATAACCATTTCTTATCACGCTACGTAGCACGAGCGTGGGGGCAGTTGTAAAACAGGCACCTCACATTCGGGAGGAACCGAGTTCGATCCGCGGCTCCGGCGGCCGTCCTGATTTTGGTTTTTCCAGGGTTTTCCAAAATCGCTTCAGATGAATTCCTACCCACTTTCCCTCCCGCGCACTCCCTCCAAGGACTTATGATGTTCGAGGACACTTAAAGCTTGCAAATATATAATAATAATAAGTTGTTACCATTTAAATAGCGTATTGTCAAATTGGCAGCACCAGTAGTTCAGGTAGTCAGACGGTTTCACAGGTTCCCGTCTTCCCGCTACGAGCAAGTCAGCGTTGAGCGGGAAGGTTGTCGACGGTGAGGCTGCTAGCTGCCGGCGTTATCTGCTGGGGTGTAAGTAGGAAGAGCAGGGGGGGGGGGTGATTTATAGCTGGGATTACAGCTCCGCCTGTAGGGCGTGCCTACACTACACAAGGCGGACGGATGAACTACCACCGACCATCGGCAGACGCAACGTTCTGGTACAAGCCGTCCACCGTCACGTTAACACTTTTGTAAACAATGCTTAGGGTCTGCCAAAAAAAAAAAAGTAAATATCGTATGGTAAGGGTACCCGAGAGCCAGGGTATATCACCCAATCATACATGTCACAAGAAACTACAGTGTTTTCAAGGGTATGTTGGCCCAAAAAATTTTCGCGATATATAATCGTCTCTAATTATGGTATATCGCGATAATTTTTTGTGCTAACATACCCTTGAAAACACTGTAGTTTCGTGTGACGTGTATTTAAGCCTGAAACAACGTAGCTGTCTGTAGACCAATGACAGGCATAAAATACTACAATAGCGGGATTCTTACTGGCTCAGTCAAATAGGGCAACAGCTCTACGTACAAGGGAAAGCCAGTATTTTTTTTTATAAGCTGAACGTGCGTTGAAACCCAGCAAACAGTGAAGTTTTCCCGCAATAAACCATCATCTCTAGTTATTATTTGAGTACGGACTGGACTTGTTTTGTTGACCGGCAGTTTGGTGTGGTGCGCCTGATGGACTTTGCCAACCAATGATATAAGGTTAACTGTAATATACAACCTGGCACACAAATATACGAAGGCCTTCATAGCCAGTATCAAGGAGTGTGCCCTGTTAAGTATAGACCAGTGTTGCCAATTTGTAACGCGAAATTTACACGTCTGTACACATCTGTAGAGGCACGATTATTTCGCGTATTCATCTGGTAGCAGTTTAGACTTCTCAGTCATATACATGCGCCGGCCACAGTCGAGTATTCATTGGCTTCTTAGCGTGCAAGAGGGTGGTACCACGTGAGTTCACAACGATTTGTTTCCTTATTCCTTACTGGTTTGCAGTCGTCAAATGTGTATCAAAACTACTGTTGTCCGATCACAGTAACGACAGTGAAGTATACGCTGTTGACGTTCAACCTGACCTAGAACACGTCCGTCTTTAGTAGAAGGCCGGAGTTTTGAATGTGGCAACACTGCATCGGAGGCCTGCTGCTTGTTACTTCTTGGCCACCCTAGTCTCTGCAACGTGTATAGATGCAGCTTTAATAATAATAATAATAAAACGTCTTTATTTGGCGCAGTTAAGGCAATTTTGCCTTCCCTTACACTGAACCTTATATATCACACACATTCTACAATTGACATTGTTAAAAAATATATTAATAATAACACAGGCGAAAAAAGTGAGTTTTGCAAGTGCCTAGTTAAAACATGATCAACAGAAAAAAAATATATCTTATGAATTTCTAGTACTAGTCTACAAGTAGAAGACTAGTGGCGTGTACACGTCTACACTAACTAGGACAGCCAATGAGCGACCTGCAGCAGGCCTCCGATGCAGCGTTGCCACATTCAAGACTCCGGCCTTCTACTATAGACGGCCATGCCTAGAATCAACACGCGAAATAATCGTGCCTGTACACATCAATCATGTTCGCAGTTTCCGGCCGCCCAGGCGTAGCGCGCTGACAGTGTAGTGGCGAACTGCAAGGGCTGGATGCAGGGAGGTCCAGACGTCTTCGGCCTTGCTCCAGGGAGGCGTTCCCACGGCAACAGGTGCCCCGTGTCCTGTCCACCCCTACCCCTCGACCCTGGAGATGCTCCAGTGTTTACACAGGCCCTGTCTGGCAGGCGTGCGTGTGTTCTGTCAGGTATATACTAGTCCCTCGCCACGACGACCCCGCACCACCATCACCACAGCTCATCACTCAGGCCTCCCCTACCTATCTTCTTCCTACTGTGCGGTCAGGGGTAAAAAACTGGCCCCCTCTTCTTTGGCTTGCTTGTTACTTCTCCACCTGCTGGTTGGTGGGGCTTTTCAGACTCCACCCTCCGCACCTGGCCATACTGTACCCCGGCGTCGTAGACAACTGACAACCTTTATAACAAGCACTCCAAAATTGTGCTTTATTATAATCGGAATAAAAAATGTAGTATTGATTTAGAGTGGGTGGTCTGGTCTCTACAAGAAGCTAAATACTCGGCTCTAGACAGCCTAGCGATGTGCAGCGCTCCGGCAGATGGTGCTGCACGATAACATGAACACTTTATAAACCTAAATACTTTTTTTTTTTAATTCTGCCAATTTGTATTTTTATGCCACATTAAAAAATAATAACATCAGTGTTGCCAGACCAACTGTCCCAAACTCCACAGACAACTAAGGTGACAGGCATACAGAACTGAAATAGCCGGTGGGACAGCGAACTAGTCACACACGACAGCTAAATGGCTTGGCTGGCCATCATCATAGTCAAAACCCCGACCGCCAAACAGGGTAAGGTGGCTGCCCTGCTAGCCGGCAGCCAGTCTGATAAGAAACCTGCCATAACATGCAGATACGGGGCTGGTGTCAACAATCTCGGTCTGGCAATAAGCGGCCAAGTTCGCCCGCATTAAGGCCTATTTTTTTTACCGAGTTTTGCAGTGAAATCGAATTTTTTTTATTGCTACCTAATACTCATACAAAAATTTCGCTCCAAAGTGTTGACATTTATATTTTATAATTTGTAGCTGAATTTTTTTGTAGAAATGTACTGAACTGTTTTTTAAATTTCATCACCCAAAGTACGTTTTTTGTCGTGAAAACAAGCAAAAATGAAGCAAAATAATTTTTTTTTGCTGACGAATGGTACATTATTTTAAAAATTCATCCACAGTATTGTTCAACGTGTGACTGAAACATTGACTCAAATTTTTTTTGAAAGCTTTCGGTTTAAAAATATTTGAGTTATTGTCACCAGTCTGGGAAAAAAAAAACTCGAACAAGCCCTTAAATAAGCCGCCACCTCATTTCGCGTCTGTATTAGTGTTTAGTCTGTGCTAAGGCCGTGTCTCAATTTAAAGAGTACGTACTCTCTGGAGCGAGTAATTTTTCGCATTTCCTCAAGAGAGAGCTCCTATTTGCTCTCTGATGCTCTCATGCTTCCTATTAAGCTCTCTCGCGTTTGTAAACAAACGATGCGATGTCTAAAAGTGCGTAAATTTTGTTAATACCAGTTATAAACACATTAAATACATTTATGGGCAATTCAAATAATAATGTTTAGCTTACCGACGTCGTATTTCAAGTGTCATGTAGCTGTTAATAGGCGATGTCAACATTTTTTTTTATTTTGTGTAAAGCTTGCACTTTAATTTTCAGCTATAACTCGAAGTACTCTCACCACTACACGCATAAGTAATGTATAAAAATAATGTTTATTTTCAAAATTGAGCATTCCACACATGCACTCATTTCACGCGAAATTCCACAAACCACTTGAAATTGAACACATTTTTTTTTTCAACATGGTTAAACGTAAGTAATAACCAAAGTTTACAGATAGTTCTATACTAAAAAATAAACCCTGAGACCACAATAACAAATATTTTTCAATTATTATTCTAGACAACACGGTCTTCCAAAAGTGCTCACTTACCCGTGAACGGGCCTATAGATGTTCATTTGAGTGAGCTAAAAATTTTGGTCAGCGCTCAACATAAAAGTCTTATAGCGCTGGTGCGGGGTGACATGAGGTGAGTATGGAGCGGCACCTGAATGAAGGGGCGAGGGAAACGGGAGATCCCCGAGAAAACCCGCCGACCAGCGGCATCGTCCGGCACGATTCCCACATGCAAAAATTCGGGGACCGACCACGCCGGAATTCGAACCCGGGTCTCCTTGGTGGGAGGTGAACGGCCTGACCATTCGTCCACCACGGACCCCACGTTCATTCGAAACTACTCAATGTATGTGATTAAGTCTGCTTAGAAATAAAATTCATAGATACCTGCGAATTTCGTGTTCATATTTAGCGATATGCTAGAATCCATTGGCCTATGCTCACTCGAACATACTCCGTGACGATATTTGCTTCGTGCCTTCGTATTTTTGTGTACCCGCATTACAGGATAGTCGGTATTGTAGTTAACCTATTATATTATTGGCTGAAAAAAAAAATCCTTCAGGCGCACCACGCAAACTGTCGGCCAGTACCGGAAGTCGTATGAGCACTGTAACTTGGAGCCCAGTATGATGTCAGATAATAATGCGAGATTTGCAGGCTCCTAAAATGCAAAAGGGTTCTACTCGTTCAGCCTAGGAAAGGTTTTGAGAGAGTGGCGCAGCGAACATATAATGGTATCTACTGCGCAGCTATACGCCCCACATTTCCCATACCAGCCGGTAAGAGTGGAAATGACAGCCGTGATTGTGGCACAGAATATTTAGGAATACAGAAGTGAAATAGCCGGTAGGATAGCGAACTCGGTCACACACGCCAGCAAAATGGTTTCCCTGGCCAGCAACATGGCGGAGACGCCAACCGCCAATCAGCGTAAGGTAGCTGCCCTGCTAGCCGGCAGCCATGCCAAAAGGAAATCTGCCGTAACATGCAGGAGCCAAACACTATACGTGACTGGTACCAACAGCCTCGGACAGCCAATAAGCTGTGAAGTTCGCCCATATCAAACGAGCCGCCACGTCATTTCGCGTCTGTATTACTATTTAGTCTGTGATTGTGGCATTATCAGCTACAACCAATCATCAGATGCGCACACCCTCGCTGGTTAGGGGTAGAAGGAGGGGGAAACTTCTACTGTGCGCGTCGCCAGGACCTTTCCTACCTAGCGTGACCTATATATCCATGTTACGTGTCAGATGAATAAAATTATAGTTATTGTATAACGACCGAAATATACGAGAATTTGTGTTTGCACGGTCCTCTTTAGGTACGGACATCTTGGTTTAGAAGGTACGTGCACGTGCGGTTCAATTCACATTTCTCTTCAATATTACGTCATAAAATGAAATGAAAAGGTCATCAGTAGGGCCCGGTAGTTTTCGCGAAAAGATTTTTGGCACCACTTTGTTTCAGTACCTTACGTGCACACCTGCAGCTCAACTTCATGATTATTGGCAGAGTGTTTTTGTGCAGAGCTGTTATTCTATTTGACTGCGCCAATCAGTACACGGATAACTGCGACACATCACGTCTGTGATTTGCGGGTTTAACCTCCACACGCTGGGTGTTACGGCATCCAATAACTGACCACATAGCACAGATGTAGGTCAGGGGCGTCATTTGGGGCTACAGGGGGGGGGGGCAAATGCCCCCCTCCTGGATTTAGAATTTTATGTGTATAAATATATTTCTTGTATTTTTTAATGTAAATAATGCTAACTTAAGGACATAAAACTGAAGTTTTATTATTAAAGTATCTAATTTATACATGCTTAATTAATAAAAAAGGTGCAACAAGGTCACTGTCCCCAGAAAACAAAATCTTGCCCCCCCCCCTAGAAAAACCTGAAATGACGCCCCTGATGTAGGTGCGCACGTAAGGCACTGAAACAAAGCGATGCTAAAATCTTTTCGCGAAAACTGCCGGGTCCTAGCCATATGTCATGTGTTAGTGTTTGGTGTTTATGTATTTTCCAAGTTCTATTAATATAAGCACGAGTATTTCGCGTATCTGGCAACAGCATAGACTTCCCAGTCCTACACACGCATTGGTCGAAGTCAAATATCCATTGGCTTGTAACCGTACAAACGGGTAGCACGAGTTATCCCCACGCCTTGTGTCCTTATTTATCACTGGCTTGCAGTCGTCAAGGGTGTGTTAAAACAGTTGCCGTCTAATCACATAAGGAGCAGTGAAGTGTATATGTTATTGGCGTCCAACCTGACGTAGAATCAATACGCGAAATAATCGTGCCTCTATCTATTATTAATTATAGAGACCCGAAAATTTCGCGGGTTAAACGACCAGCCGGCTGAACTCCACAGTCCTATGTCTTCAGCTACTTGTACATTGGATGTTGCTACAGTGAGCGGCCAGTTGTACATGTGACAAGGTAGTGCGGGAGCCTGTGAGTGCTTTCATACAGGTCTGATATTGGTTGACAAACCTCAAAAGATGAGTTTAATTAACTGTGAACCAATACGGCAGTACTTGATATGTACAGGAGTTTGAGATCTACCATTTTCTCAAATAAATTTGCGAAATTTACGGGGGTCTATGATGAAAAGTCGCGAGAATCTTTCCTGTCAGCGTATTCTTCAAACTACTGTATTTAGTGTCATGGGACTTGTTTGATTGGACGCCCGTTTTGAGCCGCGGTTCACTGACGAATAATAGACGTGCAGTCGTAGTGCACCAGAATTATCCTCGCCCTAGTCAAATAATAACCCAAGAATAAAAAAAAAATTTTAAAAATCTTCCGAAATTAGCATTGTTCATTGAAGTCTAGCAAACAGTCAAATTGTCCCGCGATAAATCACCATCCCTAAATACCAACATTGTATTTTTTGTAATTTGTATACATTATGCTTTACGACGAGTTACTGCCACGCACAGGGTTTATTTCTACTATATCTAGGGCAAAAAATAATACGGTAGACTCCCGATTATCCGATTTTCGGACTATCCGCGCAAAATATTTCACTTTGAATAGTTGAAAAAAGTCGAAATTTTTTTTTGTTATTTATAAATACACACTGTCTGCTCACATGATTTTAACCAACGTGTTATGCCCGCAACTTTATTTCCGTTCATGAATGGAGTAACGAAATTTTTATCTCGGATAAATAAGAAATCCTTAATATTTTATTATGTGAGTTTTTAGATTATTAGTGCATACACACTAATCGTCAATGCGAATAATCAAGAGTCTTTCTTTTGTTGCAGGAACTAATTTTACCTTTTTTTTTACTACTGAGATTTAAGAAAAAGTTAAAGTGGATTATCCGAGGCATTGGCCCCCTCCATTAGTGCGGATAGTGTATATATCTGTGGATCCTTGGTTGAATTAAAATACACAGTTATACTGCTACGTCTAGTTTACTGACGAGGCACATTTCACACGAGATGGCGTAAATTATCTGCACAATTCCCGAGACGCTAGATGGTGGTGTTTATCTGTGACTGTCGATGCTCGAATGCTATCCGATAAAACATCACTGGAGGTGATGGTATAACGCGAAATTGTTTTGTGCCAATATACCCTTGAAAACGTAGTTAATTGCAACATATATGACTGGGAGATGTACTTATGACACAAGGTAGCTCTCTGCAGACCAATACCAGGCATAGTGATTCTTATTGGTTCAGTCAAATAGGGCAACAGCTCCACACACAAGTGAAAGCCAGTGATCTTCTGGTAAGCTGAACGTACGTTGAAACCCAGCAAACTGTCAAGTTTTCCCGCGATAAACCCTCCTCTCTAAACATCTCAGATCTACTCCTGCAATGGTTATTATTTTATTCGCAATTTTTCAAATGTTTCGAGTTAGTACTCTGAAAAATCATAAACTCTGTACGAGTGTTTATTATGATAAGTGGTCTGTTTTTTTGTCATTTTTTTGTCATTTTTTTGTCATTTTTTTGTCATTTTTGTCATGTTAGTCATCATTATTTTTTAATTATTTTTTTCTTAGTTTTTAGCAGTTCTATGTATATGTAATTTTATTTTGTGCATCTGTAAAAAATGGTTAAGTGTAAGAGAAGGCTACATGCCTTAACTTCGCCATTTGATAAATAAGACAATAAATAAATAAATAAATAGGGCCCACATGTATGTTACAATTTTTGTGTGTGTACAGAATTCAAATGGACGCGGTTGCATGTAGGTTTATCGGTCAAGCAAAGTGAAGTGCTAATACGTATAGACTACACAATTTTTTCGTGTCTTGTTTCGCTTTAATCTCCCCCCCCCCCCCAATCCCCATCATTTTCTCTATGCAGAGAAGTGATATTGTGTTGAAATACTTGGAATCGTAAAATTTCTATTCTGTATACGTGGTTGTCGAAACCTAGTATTTAAGGAACACATGACATGTGTAAGCTTAGAAAAGGCATATTAACCCTTAAAAAATTCACGTAAAGTGGCTAGGTTCTGCTTCATGCATATGATTCATTATTATTCAACAGTATGTATGATGTAAGGACCTGAAGTGTGAATTCGTGGAAATAAACTTTTAGCAGTTTCCTTAAAGTGCTGGTAATTTCGTAGCAATTACGTAAGGACATTCGGTTTGAATGACGCCATAAAAGTGGAAGTAATTAGCGGAGAGAAATTAAAAACGAGCACCACTCCTTCAGGAAGTTTTTCATATGCGTATCGGAGTTTATGTCGTGCTAAAGTTTGCAGGTTACCACTGAAGATTGCATCGAGAGTGCAAGACCTTCCCACAGACGCCAGTTCAAAATGTCACGCAGGCCATACAACTTCAGTGACCGCATGGGAAAATAAACTTTTTGTCAAGTATTTTCAGGCTTTGTTTTTAATTATAACTGTTAACACAAAATAAAATTGTAAGCTTCTCAACCAATGTCAAATCGTTTATCAGTCTAGGCACTACAACAAGAATGTTTCAGGTCATTCATATTGTCAAAATTTTACAAATTCCTGTGAGGACTAGTGGATTACATT
The DNA here is from genome assembly GCA_003012365.1 of Medauroidea extradentata. Classification (NCBI taxonomy): domain Eukaryota; kingdom Metazoa; phylum Arthropoda; class Insecta; order Phasmatodea; family Phasmatidae; genus Medauroidea; species Medauroidea extradentata. The sequence continues at coordinate 9,435 of PNEQ01010650.1, forward strand.
TTTATGAGCAGAGTGTACCACGCGAAACAAAAGTAGCCTTTGGAGGACTGTCACATTTTCAAAATAATTTTTACTTTTACAAAAAAAAAAAAATCCTAAAAACTAATTGCATATTTTTGTCACGAAAACAGTAAAATAAGTCAAAGAAATTTGTTTTAAGTATACAAATAATTGTTTGTAAGTAGGGCCTATATAAAACTTTGTAATTACAAATATTTGCATATTTCCAAGCACTTCTTTAAAATTTTAATACAGTTTTTGTGTTCTTACAAATATTTTTTTCAAATAAATTCCAAAGAACTTTATTATTATTATTTTTTTTACTGTGTGGCTTTTGCATGGTAATTTATTCATTCTACGTGGAGCCTTTTACTTTTATTGCAGTGTAGTTTTAATACGCTTATTTATTTATTAATGTTTGGCATACTTAAATTAAAGGGCATTATTTCCTTTGAATAACACCTGTACTATCACTTCGATAAGACTCTGGTTAGAGTTTTAGGTTGGTGCAACTTTATAAAGCCTGCTGTTCTTTTATATGCTAGGCATTGCAACTTATTTTTCTTCTGTTTTGAGCCGAGCCTCTGGTTGTTTAAAATTAGTTATTTTTTGGTCTTTTTGTCGTTCCTTTATTCGAGCCGCACGCTTCCGGGTGTGGCAACTCTCTTTTTACTGCTTGCCAAGTCTCTGTCAGCTACAGCGCCTTTGTTGTAAAGTCCTGTGTAGTCCTTGCCAAAGTAAGATTAAAGTAGGAGCAGGAGGAAAAGGGCGGGGGATACAAGCTGGTCGCATCAGAAGTCCGTCATCAGATTGCGATCATTACATTTTGTAGGAGGAGTTAATTTTACGTTGCCCTTTGAGGACGCTGCACGTCTGGCTTGTAGACTTAAAAAAAAAAAAAAATATATATATATATATATATATATATATATATATTACGTGAATTTTCTGGAAGAAATCGGCCATGTGTAAAATTCTGAAACTTGAAATTTTTTTAATTTAGAGCCGCCTACCCGCGCTTAAAAGGCTCAGAGGTGACAGAGCTATAATGGGTGACCTTGATGTACGCATCAAATGTCGCACCGCCACAACGAGCTAACACTGAACTAGTGTGCAAGATTTCCATCGATCCGTTTTTACTACGGGTCTTTAAGGCCATGATCTTTCATTTATTTCAAACAATTGCAAATAACTCGAATATATTTTTACCAAGTGCTTTGAAAAAAATTTGAGAATGTTTAAAGTCATACGATACACAATTTTTCCAGAGCATTTTTTGAAATAATGTACCGTTTGCTAGCAAAAATTATTATGCTTCTTTTTTTGCGTTTTTTGACCACAAATTAAGTGATATTTCAGGGGCAAAAATCTAAACATCCATTTGGTGTTTGCAACAGAAAAATTCTGATACAAACGATGACATAGGCCTAAGTGTTAAAACTGTAAGAATGAATTTTATATATATGTATTAATAGGCGTTAAAAATATTTTTTTTTCGAAACCACTACAAAACTAATGAGCGAGGCCATAGAGAGATAGTCACCATCTTGAATTTTTGTATTTTGTGTCATAACTTTTCTTCTGGGTAAATGTATGCAACTTTAACCTAACTACAGAATAGAATAAATGTTAAGGGAATGTTAGACAACATAAATCTTTGTTAGCCGTTACCGTTGTTACAGATCGAATTGCCGTTAGAAAATTCTAATTACTTTCTTTTGATGAAAAATGTATCTGTAACAACAGTAACTTAAAATATGTACTATGTTGAGCAGAAGTGTGTCATTTGTTAGATGGCCCCCTGGTGCTATCTCAGCACCACGTCACGTTTGTTTTTTGTTGCTGTTTTTATTTCATTTTATTTCGTCTTTCACTTTTTTTTTTGCGAAGCTACGGCTAAAATGCTTTCTCTTACACTTTCAAAAAATATATGACATAAGCTACACGATGGGAACAATAAAAGTTACTTGAAACGTATCAAGAAAAATCAAAATAATAACTGAGTATATAAAATTATCAGTGTTAAAATGAAACAAGTGCACAGCTGAGACAAAACGTAAACGAAAAGAAATCTAAATCCTGGAATAGAGTTGCATTATCAAGTTACACAACATTTTACTATGAAATAAAATAATGCAAATGACTTGTGAAGTTAAGTGCAGTAGAAGAATATATAATACGCAATAATTGTAATCAAGCTTACAAATCTGACACTAACACTAAAATTAATAATACAATAACTTAAATACTTAAAAATTGATTCAGTAAAATCTATACATAACTAGCAGTCCCCCGCGGCTTTGCTCGCGAGTATTATTCGTAACTCATAATATTTACTTTAATTGAAAAACCTCTTTGTACACAAGATTGGTACTTCAGTCATCAAGTGTTAGAATGTCCAAGCGGCTAGTTGAACTAACTCTGCAGAAGGATAAGTAGCTATAACTGTCCACGCGAAAAGCAGTCTTAAGTTTGTCCCTGCCACTAACAGCGACTTCGCCTGGGCCTTATTTATAAAACTGCCAATTTGACGTTCTATGGTAGTTACAGAAACCTAAGGTAAGAGGTTAATCGAATGAGAAACATCTGTTTACCCTGTGCACAACCATTGGTGACGGTGCCCTCAATTATATATTGTCAAAATATTCACTT
>PNEQ01010651.1:0-12087 GCA_003012365.1 Medauroidea extradentata
GAGTAGAGTTTGTCCTTGTTGGCTCACTCAGTAGTCACTCGCTGAGTCGAGGATAACTCTATTACCAACTACTCTAGAAGAACCACACCAATGTCTCATGCTCTCTACCTCAAAGGTCTTCTAGATACACACACTGCTCGCATTCAGCAATCTTGCTTGCAACCCAGCACCTCTAGCGCAGTGGGATTAGCGTCAACATTAAATTTCAATAGAACTGTTATGACATGCCCTATGCCCAAACAAGCCCAGCCTTATAATATTAAACATAAAATACACGCAAGATGTCCGATATCTGTATCCCTCCACTTAAAATATCAACATTCTGCACATTGCTCCAGCATGACATAGACTTACAGCATTGTACTGTTTGACAGCTTCTTATTCAGATCAATGATATCAACTGCCTTGTCTAGTGCCAACACTACAACACTTTATGTCTTCAAAGGAATGACAAAAGATACTCTACTTCTGCATCGTAAAACTGTAACACAGACACATAATCTGAAAAATAAATTAGTATAGCAAACAATTGCTGAACCCAAGATTGAAGGAACTGTGAATGTATCAAACATGCACCAGAACAAATTTCACCTACAGTAAGTCATTCTTAAACACTATTGAAAAATGACCACGGTTGATGACAAGCACATGTCCTACATCAAGTCACCTCTACAGACTTCAATTAGAGACCTTCAAGCTTTGTTTAAACACACACAGAGGTGCACTTCCAAGTCCATAGCAGAACTTAATACAGTACATCTCTATTAGTATTTCTGTACATAAAACCAATCCTGATGATACATGATATACGAGCTTTTTTTCCGGCTAGAAATAATTTAAATACGCATAAACTATGACAATAAAACAAAGATTCGCAAATAAAACTTTTCTTAAATGCTATTTCCTGGGTAAAAAAAACTATAAAATATTTCCAGAGTTTGTGACGGACCGCAAGGCTGCTAGGATGCGCTGCTAGTCAGACTGGCCATAAGGGTGAGACTGCGACATTCCGTTGGCAGCAGTCATCGATATGCACGTTGCGTGTCAGACGGCAGGGACACGCAGTGCAGCCATGAAGCGGCGCAGCCGGGGTGCACGCTTCCTGCGGGCGCGAGTACGCTGGCGGTGGAAGCGGCACACCAGGATGGCCACCACGACGAGGCAAGCAAGGAATAACAGGCTGGCGGCCGACACCGCCCCCAGGCCGTCGTCATCCTCAAGCAAGTCCGCGGGCACTCCGTCCAGCTGGCCCGCCGCGCTGCCCCTCGGAGGTGGCCCCACCCGCCATACCGGCAGCTGCCCGTCCAGTGATACCGACAGCAGCTTCTGAGATTTGTACAGGTTCCTGCAACAAAATGCTTCTTACAAGTTTTCTCCTGAGGCATTGCTGCTCACAACAGTCGACAATCAAATGAGACAAGAACATCAGTCAGCGAAGTAACAAAACTCCTATAACTGAGCAAACATCACACTCCCAACGCTGGTGTTGAAACTCAGTTGTCGAGGCCAGCTACTAAGTAAACTCTACATACACAAGTATATACAACACAACTGTTATCAGCTGCTTGAAGGAAGAGGAAGCATATATAAGATGACTATGTCACTAATTCTTCCTACCTCACTGTAAGAACTATGCTACACCACTGGTACTGTCACTTCCAAAAGCTCTTGGTAATGTCTCTTCTTATTATGTCTCTATAGTATTTCTTTAAATATTCCAGTCTTTTTTGTTTAGCCCCTCTGAATTATATTTAAGCCCCTCACATAAATCTCTGTGTATGCAACTATTTCCAAGTTTTGACTTATTTAATGAGAGGTACATAAGAGAATTATTTTGTTAGAAAAAAAAATACTCTAGGTACAAAGAACTCTTAGCTAGGATGTATACAAATTTACGTGGTTCTCTGACAAATATTACTTCCATAAAAACACATGCCACCATCTAACGTATTTGTGCTTACTTACCGGTAAATACGGTAAGTAATACATTACACAGATTCAGCAGTATTCTCTCTAAGTCCCGGGAAGCTATGGTACTTAAAAATTCTGTACTGAAAATTGAAATTTTTTTACATGTTTAGTAAACTCTAAACTACCCGCTATGTAGATTTATTACAGATCTTTAAAAATAAACAAAAAGTAAATATACACTTAATTTAACAATTCCATATGTTATAAGAGGTGTTCGCTATTTTGAGATACATGTAAGTGTAAATTTTGTAAAGTTAATTGGTACTGCTGATCATTTTGTATATTCGTAAAAACTAGAGTATTTCATTGACCCATTCATTAGCACACATCATTAAAAGTTAACTGCTACTGTGAAGCATTTGGGAAGCTCTGATGATAAACATAGTAAAACATACACTAACAAAATGTTATTCAAGTGGTGACCTTTTTTAATAGACTGATGTTTCATTTAGTGCAGTGTGCACCCAAGGTGGGGGGGGGGGGGGGGGGTAAGGTTGTTGAAACAACCCTAATAAATGTGAGAAAAATTTCTTAATATAGGTTGTTTTACTGGAAAGTAATATTATAATATTACTTACATTTGTTGCATTAATTTAACTATTAGGACTTTAAAACTATAATGTAAGTGATAAATCATCCAACAAAACTTTGGTAGATAGTGTCATGGATGCTGACCCATCCCCCCTCCCTATTTCACCTTATTGAAACTGCCTAAATAGCACAATTTCACACCTTCAAATCCAAATTTTCCCGGAGGACCCTCAGACCTACCAATGCTTTGTAAGGATGGTAGTGGGGAAGGGAGGGGGGTTAATTGGTGTTACTTCATAACATCCCTAGGGTCCGGACCCCACCTCCGGCCCAAACACAAATTCTAGCTACGTCCCTTTCTAACTTTCCCCACCCCAAACAAAAATCCTGAGTGCACCCCTAATTTTGTGTAAAAAAATATTAATTAATTACTGATATCCTTTTCTGACATAACTTAACATGTAAGAGTATGCATGTTTGGCGTAAACAGTTTAGGATCCGTGGAAATATCTTCTTCAACACTCACAATTACCCTGTTTACTGGTTGTAAATTTTTTCCCACATCCAGCTAACCACCTACCAGAATTGTAAAATTTCACTGATATACTCATTTTCATACATGAAAAATACTGGTAAGTTTTCATACATCCACTTATCAATACTGTATCACCAAAAAGTTCTGATTTTCAAGCTACAACTTTCTCTTATTTATTTATTTTTTAAATAATATAGAATTCATACGGTTGTATCATTTGTCTTGTATTCCATCTGACAGTAGTGCAGTGATTAATGAAATGGCATAGCAGTAACACTTGAAAGCACAAGTACCATGATCTACTATGATACGTGCCTGAACATCCCTAGACAATTGAGATAGCCAAGTATTCTATAATTCAGATAGTTTTGTGGAGTGACTCGAGCTGTGGTGCAGTCGCTAGGAGAGACACTCCACAGTTGAAAGTATGAAGGAAGAAGAGGGAAAGGGGACTTACGTACGTTGGGGCGGACTTGTTGAGGGGCACCGGTTGAGCCCACACGAGGTGCGGGCAGGGGGGCAGCGGCCGTGTCTGGTGGCCCTCCATGTGGTTTGCCAACACCTTCGAGTACCTGCATCACGCACCACACACACTCAAACCCTGAAGCCAAGACACTTATCACCACACAGCACAACTTATCTACTATCACGCTGACAGACTTGTCTCTAGTCATAACTGCCTGCAATTTGCAAGGCCCCACAATACATACAGTAAAACATCTTTATAACGACCTCTCACGGTTCCCGAGATTAGAGTCGTTATAGAAAGGTCATCGTTATAAGATTTCGGACCCATTTGGAACCTCTATATGTCTAAATACGCCATTTTCGCATTAAGTCTATGTTCAGTCATCTTAAGCAATAATAAATCTTACATTTAAACTTATCTATAAACCAAATTTATAACCAGGCGTCTTTTAGAGAAAAGGCGATAGTGTATTCTACTCTCGGGGCTTTTCTTTTACCCCGTGAATGCTTAGAAAGTCACGAGCTGTGAGGTTACGTGCCGTGTTGCAGCTGGCTTGTTATCGGTCAGCAAAGAGTACACAAGGAAAATATATCATGAAATAACTACAAGCACACTAGTAAAAAACGTACCGGATATAATATCCAACAAACGTGATAAAATAGGCAGATCATTTGTTTACTATACAGTAGAACCTTGTTATAACATTTCTGGATATAACATTTTCCTGTATATAACATCACTTTTCTTTGGTCCCACCATTTTTCCATAAAACATAATGCTTTCATTTCCTGCTTATAAGAACACTGGTATTTTCATTTCCTGCTTATAACATCACATTTTTCTCAGACATTAACCACAGCTCGGGTAAAATTTTTTTTAACTCTATTATTTTTAATAAATTTACTAAGCTGTAAACTAAAAATATCTGTAAAAAAAACATATTAATGTCTGGGAATGTATCATAAGTGTACTTTACAGTGATATTAAAGACTGTGATCCTGAATATGACGATCATGAACATACAGAAGACAAGTGGTAAAGCCTCTGTTATACACATAATGTATGTATTAATCATGTTTCTGATAGCACAGTAACTATTACCTCCTTGAATCTCATTATAGGCTTATTTTCTGTAACATAAACTATCACATTTTAAGTAACTTTTGTGTAATATCCATTTATTGGTGTAAAAATATTGATTCCTGCTTATAACATTTTCCTGCATATAACACTTTTTTTCACAGGTCCCTTGAAAAACATTATAACAGGGTTCTACTGTAATCACTTCATTGTCTGGACACTAAACAAACACACAATAAAAGATAGTCTGACACATTAAAGGGCCGAACAACTGTTTCCTATTTTGTAAAAAAAATTCCTCCGCTTACAGGCAAGTTTTGTGTTCTAAGTTGGCCGAACCATCCTAGCACAGCTTACTCCAAATTGGTGTGCATCAAACGCCTTAGTTTTTTTACGTTTGCATTGCGTCCTTCCTTCTGCACTGCATTTACGATCTTGTCCCTCATTTTTAAGATTGTAAACAATGTTGATTTCGGGATGCCGAACTCCCGTGCAATCTCTGACTTCGGCTTCTGTCTCGATTCCACTTCCTTGATTATTTCATACTTTTTCAGAAGCGACAAGCCGACTCGCTTTCCATTCATTATGGAAATATCGAAAGTCCGTACCAAGTTTTAAAAAATGTACGGGTCGTCAACAATCGTTTACAGAATCAAGCCTAATAATCGTAACCAAATCGAAAGCCAAAAATACTGTGTGGGTAGTCAATAATCCTTTACAGAATCAAGCCAAATAATCGTAACCAAATCAAAAGCCAAAAGAACTGCGTGGGTCATCATGAATCGTTCACAAACTCAAACCAAATAAATTACCAAATTGAAATCGTAAAAATCAAAGCATAATAAGGCGCCATAAATCCTAAAAAACCAAGAGAAATTCAAAAATCGCGCAATAGAGTCATTATAATAGAACAAACAGGGAGCGTGTAGCGTATCTAACAGCAAGCGAGATAACACTGGCACGTGAACAAAGGTAGAGAATGCCGAGCGCGCCAGGTATTCACGTGAGGGGGGGGAAAAAAAAGAGTAGTTACGGCAGGAGAGGGGAAGGATGAGTTACAGCTTGCTGCGTGGAGTACAGTTCTCGCCACTAGAAACGCAACATGGCACACAAAAACCTATTTTTGCCGATTTCCTTGAAATTTGAAATAAAAAAAATAAAAAATCACGGTTACCCAAAAATGGGTCGTTATAGACAGGTGGTCGTTATAAAATGGGTCGTTATAAAGAGGTTTTACTGTACTCTACTTGCTTGCATTAATGCTGCCTCCTATTTGAATGCACTGAGGAATAAATCAAGGCAACATTATTTTTTACTGAACACAGTTGTATTTTTGTGGTTGAATCAGTAACAGGCTGGTCACTACTGTTTGTAACAAACTACTGTACTACGTTCATGAGCGAGTGCAAAAATGCACATCAGTAGCCAAAATTGGCAGTAGATGGCCAGGAATTACAAAATTGGCATTTGCTGTAGTTTTATCAGTGATAAAAGTAGAAGGCTGTACAAGGCTTTAGTGACATCTGTGTATACAAAAATTTTCCAGCAAATCTGTACCACTATTTTGATGCTGCAAAATATATATGACCTATGAATATAAAATTATTTAAACTAAAGGATTACGAATACATCTCTAAAAATTTATCCACATTAGTTTAAAATCAAATTCAGTATTTTTCTATTTCTGTGAAAAATTATAGAATTTCAATAAAATACTGAATTTTAATACATAACTGTGATTCTTTTTGCATAACAATACACATAAACACACAAGAAAACCAAGTTCTGTTTGCCAATTCTTGACTGGTAAACTGTTTGCTCTTCATTTCCATAAAAACTGAGTTACCACAAGCACCCAACTATCAAATTCACTAAATTACATAGTAACCAATCCAACCACAAAAATAGGCCTAACTTAGTGTTTTGTATGAAATAATTACTACAAGGTAATCATAACTACTGTACCTAAAAAGATTTTAATTCAATTTTCTCTCAAATAACATTTAAAAATAATGTGTAAAAATGAACAGTAATAGAGTTTTTCTGTGATTAATTCAAGAGCAAACTAGCAGTGTTGCTAACTGCTCAAACTGATGTTCATCTCCTTTTGTGCTGCCACAACTTTTGTGACCAGAGCACAAAAGAAGAAGCACACACCTAGCAGTGGCGGTTGTGCTGGCTGCCGCACAGAACTGGCAATGCCTTAATGACCTTCACCAGCAACCATACAGTGACGTCATTCAGCAGCTCTGGGCTTGTTCAAACAACAAACCCTCTCCCTTCCTTATAGACACTTCACTTTCATGGCAAAATGTTGACAAAAGAAAACGGGAGAGATATCAACATGAAATAAATAAGAACTTTGTAAATACCACTGTTTACAGATGGAAAAAAGGGCAACATGTCCTGAGTTTGAAAAATGCAGACTTAGTATCAGAAATTCGAGACAGAAAAAGCAAGGTCCTTTAAGATGAATCATATGAATACAATATTGCTGTTTCAGCTAGAATTATTTAAGCAAAAAATATGCAAATTAACACTTCTTAAAACCAACTCTTGATTCCTATGTATTAACTTAATTCACTAATATTTCCTACATTGCATCACTACAACATACTGTAGACATATGGACTGTTGGATCTTATTTTCTTCTCCACTTCTCAATCTAAAGAATTTTTGACAGTGGCAGTAATTTCTCTCCATGCATGCAAAAATGAAGTTGCCAGCTGTTCAAGTCTAGTGGGGACATTATGAGAAGTTTCAATTATTCACTATTGTTTCGTTATAAAAACGAATGTTGACACAAACTTACAGTTAAAATTCATGTACTGTGCGCACATGTGTACCATGCGCGCACCAGTATTTTTTGATGAAACATTGGGCGATTGGGAGGATGGGGAGAGAGGGAGAGAGAGAGAAAGAGAGGGAGATAACACCACATGAAATTTAAAGGCAAAAACAGTTAGGAATTTATGCCTTTTAAAATGGTACCACACCTCCATAATTTGTTTGCATTTCAAAATGGATAATGTTGTATGTAGTTAAAAAACGACACTGTCAACTACGTACTTGTGCCTCTTTTAACATCAGTTGTCTACTTCCTGCCACTGTGAGCTCAGCTGATGAGATCTACTGATAACTTAGCTAGACAAATGTATGTGGTGCTCTTCACTCCTGTGGCTCAGCAGTGTTACAAAAACCAAAGTACAGTAAAAGAAAGCTTGCCATGCTGTTTACATCTCCTTTGTTTTTTTTTAATTAAATGCACATTGTCATGCAGTTTTTTGGCTGATACATGCAACATGGCCGACTGAGCGTGTTAGAATGCAAGAGTTGGTGAATCACTCCGTAACAACCTCTAGATAAACTGTTGCCAGGCAGCCCGTTCCAACTTTCATAGTGTGTGCCACACGCTCATGTAAGAGATGCCCACGCCACACTCGGTAGCGCCATGCCAGTTATGGGAAATATGTGCACACGGTACATGTGTGGTTACTGTATTTGAGACAAAGTAAGGGAAGCTTATTAACCCGGGGAATGTTGCAACTGGGAATGTTTTAGCACAGTTGCACTGTTTTTATCTTTGTACAGCTATTGTCTTCACAATCAACATGTACCAATTGTGTGAAAAACTTAATTACCATAGTGACGATATACATAAACATAATCTGTGAAGTGAGCACGGTGATGGAGAAGAACACAGGAAGAATAGAGTGAAGGGCAATGCGAGGCTGCAGCACACTCACCTGTAGAGGTGGCTACCCTCCATACGCTGGGGCAAGTCAACCTCACGACTACTGAAGGCAGACTGGTGGTCCTTGAAGATGGAAGGCAGGTGACTCGCCGACGTGTACTCCAGCAAGGCGTCCAACATCCAGAAGCAGTCTGCAACAGTCCTCACATACTTACCTTCAATCTACCACAGTCTGTCATCAAGACACTGCGTGGCATGTACTGCATGTTTGCACAGATTACACAGCACTGCTTTCAGTCAAGTCTGTAAACTCTTTGAGCCTACAAAGGCAGCAGGAGGTGAACTTTTTCAACCACACCATTTTCCTCTCGTAATTCTTCACCTCTTGTCTATTTCCAAGTTAACCCATTCAGAGACCTTGTAAACAAGTCTCCTAACATAAATATTGCCAAATTTTCATTTTTACTGTACTTTATTTAGATATTATTTGAACATTAAAATTATGGTAAGCATACAGACAACTCTATGCAATAACTATAATGAAAATTACTATATTATTTCTTAAAACAAATATGTATTGTTCAGCTATGGTTAAGTGACACAATGATTACTGTATAGATTTAGTAAAATAAAGATTTAGAACTACATACACAGTATTTTTAATTCATCAATAAACTTGCTAACAGTAGCTCATTATCATTTCTTTTAAATTATAACGCAATACAGTACCGTAAAACGGGGTGATTAGAAACACTGGGGTGACTAGAAACAAAATTAGAAATAAATTCCTAGTTTACATATTTTGCTTTTAAAAAATATGATTGCAATAAAACTACTGTTTGCAAACTGTTTTAATTTGCCTACCTAAAAATAGAATTTTTAAAAATGACTTTATACCTAAAATTTAGCTTTAAAGTTCTGTTTCTATTCATCCCAGTGTTTCTAATCACCCCATTTTACGGTAGTAAGAAATGTAATTAATTTGTATACAAAGAACTTCTTTTGTTTGGTTTCATAATGTTTAGTCATACAGTATAAGATAGGCAGTACCCTAACAAAATCTTTCAAAGAGCTGAGCTTCTAAGGTGGCACTACAACGTGAGAGACATACCGCGCAAAAATGTTCTGTTTTTTTTTTTTTTTTTTTTTTGCGTTCTCCAACCTACAAGTATTGTTTCTGTAAGTACTTATACATCTCTGTCTACGTGTTTTAGTAATTAGGGACATACCTCTCTGCAGGTGGCTATTGTCGAGGCAGTTGGAGTCTCCGTAGACAGCGATGCGGCCACTCCTATCGGTAGCCATGCTTTGCAGCAGACCGAGTACAGGCACACTCTCCGTCACCTTTGTCTCAGAGCCTAAAATTTCCTCACCTGCAAAGGTAAATGCATATTTCTCCAATATCAGCTACACGTATGTACCTACACACTACTCTCCAACTCTCACACACATACATTCTCTCCTTCCTTCCTCCAAAGCATGTGAGCGCGCACACACACACATATATGTATGTATGTGTGTATATATATTAGTGCTGTGCCGATCCAGATCGGCGATTTCCGATACTGCCGATATTTAGTCGTATCGGTGGATCGGCCAATATCCGATGCAACTCCTAATATTTAGGTATCGGTGGATCGGCTGATATCCGAGACTACATAAACATGTATGATGAACATTTTTTATTTCACGTGCATTAATACCTGTAAACATCCGCGTATCATTACCACATAATTTCCAAAATTAGCATTGCCAAAAGTGGAGTGTGCAGCTGAGCGCGCCTAGCACACTGCGAGTCGGTTACAGGCAGTAGAAGACGTAACAAGCCGGCAACACAGCAACAGGTGTGTCTGAAATGCCGTCACACGCAGGCAAGCAGATGGCAGATGTCTAGCAGCGTGCTATCGTGACAGGCGTGGAGTCAAGTATTTTGAATAAATAGATACACTGGACGGGACGTATGACCTTTCTTTGGCTCAAAATTAAGCAAAAACGTCGCCGGCAATATAGATTCTTGCGCCCGCAACGACCGTTTTCATAAGTTATTTGCAAGAATACCGCAAGGAAGTTTATTGAAATAGTAATATTTTTTAAATAGAATGACGTATTTTGAATAAATGATACTCTGGGCGTGCCGCAATGTTGTTGACTGAAATAGTAATTTATTTCAATAGGCTACATTAGTTGACATCTATGGATTTTCTTCGACAAATCAGGCACAAACTTCGCCGACAACGGTAATTCTAGTTGGCACAACATACATTTTGACAAAGCTGTTTGCTTCCTGGGACCTTGCTTGGTAGCGAGAGATCACACACACGTGTACGAAAAATTTGTGTGCGCAAGGACCTATCTGGAAACGGGTTAGCTCAAAAATAACATAAACGACGCGTCTGCTGCGTCACTTGTGCCACTTTTGACCAGTACGTAGTCACAGCTCCTGACGCTCACTCGCTCAGCTGATGGGACGTGATGATAACACTACTCCCTTTGTTTCGTAGTTCTTTCGCTTTCTAGCTCGGCTGGCTGTGTGAAAATAATCTGCTTGTATAATGACTCTAATCTGTGCGCGAGTTATTTACACACATCACCAATGTGCATGGAGAGGGAGGTACTCAGTTTCAATTTGTTCATCAACAGTAAACAATTACAAACATCAAGATGTTGATCATTGTTAATAAGCTTGGATAACACACTCGCTGAACAACTTTAAACCTACACAATGCTGTTTCATATTTTCTTTTCACCGACGTATTCAAGTGTATCCACAGCTGTTATTTACGGTCGAGCCGATTGCGTGTGCGTGCGTGTATGTGGGCGCGAGCGCACGTGAGGGCTAGTGACACATCAGACGCGCTGTTGTCAAGTGTCGTACTGCCCTACGCCTCGCCATCTGAGACATGCACTCGACGTTTGGTAGTGTCAATTGTGAACTGCTTTCACTTGTTAAAAGAATAATGATTTATAAACATTACTGTGTATACATCATTAAATGACGTTATGGTAATTTTATTATATCTAATAGCATTTAGTTAACAAAATGGAAAATGTAATAAAGCTTAAATAAACACGACATATAATCGTAATATCACAGGCACAAAGACAGACTGAAAAAGAGGTGAGCGAACGGCCTTTTTGGAATGGTTGGCCGGGTGGAGGGAAAGGGGCGGGCGGGTCGCTGACGGCCGGGGGTTGGGAAGGGGCATTCGGGCCGGCCGCCTGGCTGGCCATCGCGTCGTGCGGAAGGAAAGGGGAGTAACGTATATTTTTAGAACAAACATGCCATGTGCGGCAGTACAGTTTTCAAGAAATAACTGCAAAAATTGGTGGCCATAATAAATGCAACACCTTTTCTATTTTTTTTTTCAAATAAAAATTTTTTTTAGCAATTTTTTTCTTCGATTTTTCATGGTTCCTGTAAAAAGGGTCGTTACTTCGAGAGGGTCGTATATTCGATAGTTGACTGTATTGTGCAAGAAATCACATATTGTCAATTTGTGCAGTACGTAAATGCAAATGCTTATCTATTTAATTAAGATAGAAACAGTAACCATTTTATTAAGATGCTAATTTACTTGTATTTGCATTGTATTGGCGTATCGGCACCGTATTGTGATGCGAAATGCCAACCTAGCACAATATAAAGATTGTTTCTCTTTTTTAGTCTCTAGTTCCAGGCTTTTGGTGACATTTAGGGGTGTGCCTGGCCCTGTATACCATTTGAGATAAGCTGTTGGAAACTTTTATGCTAAGCTAAGTAGAATGTCAAACTAAGATAACAGGGTACCTGCTAAGACATTACCACTG
>PNEQ01010653.1:0-11809 GCA_003012365.1 Medauroidea extradentata
GTTGAATATAATTATTGACGTGTGATTTTTTTAAAACTGGTCGTTCGTTGTAGAGAGAATTTTACCGTTGTGAACAAAGTAAATTTCGATATTTGGAGGTTAAAAACGCATTGTTCTTATGGGGGTTTGGCGGGACCAAATCTTTACTTCGTTGTACAGGGTTTTTCGTTAAGTAGAATATTCGTTAATGGAGGTTTTATGTAGCTGGAAGATTCCTCTGACACTTGTAGTTTTAGTCCATTCATTATTACCACTGTGATACTACCTAGAGAAATGTCAACAGCTCGATGCGACTTCTATCACATTTCTAACTGTGAACTACCGTATTTGCCGGCATATAGGATGACCCTGCACATAAGACAAGTCATGGTTTTGAAGGTACAAAATCATGGGGGGTGGGGGGCCGTAAATTATTAATTTTGAAATTCCCAACATAAAAATATATTCTTTTTTTCTTTGCCAGAAACATTAAAAATTTAGTTTAAATATTTTTAATGACTTTATTACCGTTATATAAACATCATAGGAGACATATAAACCAATAACATTGGCTACTACTGCCCCTCGGGCACCCAAGAACCAAGGAAATGCGAAGAGGTGGCACACGTGGCCGACGACATCAACAGTTGCCAGCAGCCGTGCGCGACTTGGCAATGCCGGACTGAGGCACGCCGTGCGCTACATGGCAACACCGGGCTACAACAGCTGTTTGCAAGGTCATTGCATTCATGTGTGCTGTTGTTGCCTGCCAGCCTAGCACTAGACAGTGACACATGAACGTGTGGTATGGTACTTAGATCCTCGTTCTGTGCTGGCGAGACAAAGGATCTAAGCATGCGGACCTAGATCATTATTTTCTCCGCCCGAGAGTGTGCTGGCGAGACAAAGGATCTAGGCACGCGCTGCAGCTGCATTGATTGTCAAGCGACGCATGTTTACTGCGAGATAAAAGTGGCCTTTGTTACGAATATGACGCTCATCAAAATTTTGTACCGTAAATTTTGTTAAAAAAAACGAAGCACTTGTTTTCGTTTGTGACGGAAAATGCAATTCCTTGAAACATCATACAACTCCACAGCTTAGAGCTTAACTTTCAAACGATTTTTTGGTTACCAAAAATATGTAAAAATGTCAGTCTTATATGCTGGCAAATACGGTATTAATGCTTAGTACAGCAATTAGTATTATTTTTTCATTCCTCTTCCTTCATCCACTAGTAATCATCTACTGTACAGTATATTTATCCACTATTTTTGCACACTGGTGATCCCAACATGATGCACCTACAGTACCTCTAATGCTTTTATTAAACTACTGTAAATAATTAAAGCAAATAAAATAGTACATGCTAGATTCCAAGTGCCTGTGTGGAATTTGCAGGAAAATAACTCTTGACAGAAGAAACAGTCAAACAGTCTCGGTCATGATGTTAACTTTGGTTTTACCACAGCATTATCTCGTGATGGCTTCAGAAACATGCTGTATGGAACGTGATCACATGGCACAGGCCACGTTTGCTCTGAAAATATAACAATTTAATTTAGTTATTACAATATAACACATTTGAAGATGTTAACTATAGGCCAACACCTACAACAAACACAGTGCATAAGGATGAAAAAATATCAACACATACACAAAGATTAAAATATTATGCAAGTTACCGAAAATTACAGACAAACTCCAGGAGGTAACTACACACAAAACAATAAGGAAAAAAAAATTTGTACTGACTATATATGACCTAAACCAATAACTGGGTATTATGATTGAATGAACAAGCTCTTAAAAATGAAAATAAAAACCCTTTAATGCTAATAAAATGTGCAATATGTAAACTTAATTTCATACTAGTTTCTGTATATGTAATATGTTAAAAAACAAAGATGTGCAATCCATGATACTAATTTATGGTATAGTCTGTCTCACGAAATAATTCCATATTTTGACAGTTTTGAATGCTATCGTGCGTACCAATTTCTGCAGAAAATTACTTTTAATTTTGATACATTACACAGTTTTAAACCCAGCTACGTGTGTTTGTGCAAAAGTTACTTGTGGCAGAGGAAAACACTGCTAATTTAATTGAAACAACTCACAAAATAAATGCTCACAACTATCAAAAAGTGGAGTTCTTATATGAGACAGACTATAGTTTGCTCTGGACATTTAAGAGAAAAGGATTTGGCAATCTACATATGCAGGAACAACATGACTTTCCAGAATATGTAAGGACTAGCTGCCCAGCCACGGCTTTAAGGTGTGGAATAATGTGAACTGTAACTCATGACACTGTGAGAACACATTTTACGACCTCCCCCCCCACCTCCTCGCCCAAAGCATAACGATACTTCATCAGGTTTAAGAGGCATCGAGGATATTGGGAAAATACGTTTTAATTCATTTCACCCACGGGTGCCTACGCAGAAAGGGGAAGACAGTCTCAAATTTTTATGCTTCTAGATTCAGCGGTACAGGCTGTGCGCTGATGAATAAGTGAGAGTATATCAGTAGAGCACATAAAACCAGCCTAGAGAAAAACAATGGCATTTACATCTGAACTAAATACCTCAAATGTACGGTAATACATACGTAGTAACTGGCGAAATGCCTTTAATACGAGTGCACCATCATATCAGTCCTCCTCTCCCCTTTCCTGTTACATTCAAATATTAAACACAAAACCACCACTTAAAAACACACAACATGATACACGTTACTCAGGAATTTAAGATTTGTTCAATTTGTATAGCCATGGATGATGCACTTGACCACAAAACATGGAGGTTAATACCCTTGACCAAAACAATAAATTACATATTTTCTTAATGCGTAAAATAGAAATAAAAGGTTTGTTTAGGCAATTGTAAAACATAACAATGTACACTCACACCATTAGGGAATTATATTCATAAATAGTTATTTCTAATAGTACTTATGAGTGTGTCACAATAAACCAGGTTGACAGCACAATGCACACAACGGAATATGCTTCCCAGCATCTCCTTTCATCTTTCTGTGCAATTTTTGACTACATCTGCAGTACAAAGTGCTATAAGTAGCATGGCAAGTCTGTGCAAACCTTTCTAGACCATTGTGAAAACAACAGTTGAATGTTCAGAAATTCAGTTGCTTCACTTCATGTTGGTGCTAAGTCAAATTATGCATCCAGTAGGTACATAAATAAGATAATAAATAAATGTTTTAAAGTATATAAAATACAAACAGATCTATTTATTATGAATTTACTTCAGTAATGTAGTATTCAAATACAAAAATGCATGGAAATACATCCAGTAATTCACTGCAAGCAGTAAGGTAACTGTTGTTAATATTGAATTGTATGTAATCACAGCTATAGTTGTATTTTTTTGTGAAAGGATTAATCTTAAGTGCTCACTTTATCCCAAAAGACCTATACAGTGGGTATTTTTGTATACCATACTAATAATAATAAAGAAACCTATTTTAAAAAATTGTAGTAAGTGAAACTTCTTTTCCAAATGTAACGGACTGATTACTGCAAGAGTATGTGTGTCTATTCAACCAAATGCACTTGTGCGCATACACACATGCACATACACGCATGCATGCGTACACACGTGCAGATTAAGAGAGCTTGAATGCTAACCTCTGTAGAAAAGTGTATGTTGCAGGAACTGACGTGCATTGCTAGAGTACTGCTGCAGACTGGGCAACATTGTTACCCCGAGCACAAACTCCAAAAGGCTGGCCTCGGGCAGCATCTCTGCAACTTGAGCTGTCATATGCCTCAGGGCGGAACGCACACCTTCCTGCCAACAGTAAACTGCACACATCTAAGGAAACCCTTTCACACTGTCACCAATAACCAAGGGAGCAATTAAAACTTTCAGAAAGAATCCTTACTGTGGTGTACTATAGGTTAGGTTGGTCACATTGTTAGTACAAGCCAATGTTACGAAGTTCAGTATGGCGGGAACCTTGCTAACTTAGCTGCGGCCAGGTGGCTCAGACTGGTAATAGGAAGCAATTAACCCAGGAACAGCTGCATACTCAACCGGTGTTCCGAGTACTCAACATTGGCAACAAGACAAAGTGAATGTAGCGCATACCCGGGAACGTGCACCACTCTGGAGGTGCAGTGGTGTTGCGGACCTAACTTACAATGGCCATGTTCAACTCATTCGTTCCAGGTCGGGATACCTGGAAAACATATTCAGAGATATTACAGTACTTATTTGTTGCAAAAACAGTTACCGACATGACCCAGCAAAAAGCTATATTCTTTACAGTGTGGGGTTGAACTGTATGATCTGGTGGCATCCTTAAGTCAAAGAGTGATGTTGACGTAGGAGTGCCAGTCGGAATGTTGACGACTTGCAAAGCACCGTAAGCGATCTAGCAGAATTTGTTAATAAAGTTAGCGTTTAGAGGCACTGCTCTTTCCCCAACAGTTGGCCAATGCAGGACAATGTACAGAAGCAAACCCAGGATCAAATAACCTTCTGGCATCGCAATGGGTCTCACACTCCAGGAAGTTGCAGACACCGCAACACTGTGTGCAACTTTTATTCCAAACCTGGCCATTTACATTGCTAATAAGAAGAGGAACAATAGCCACCCGGCCTCACAATGGAAGTCACGACAGGACTCAAGCAAAACGGCGTACAACATTGCAGGTTGCGGGAATTCATTGGATTGCAGTGCAGCCTGTACAATCTGTACAACTTGCAGTCAAGGGTGCCACAAAGTCAGCCACCAATAAGGTTGACAGTGCAGTTGGATGGGCGGGAGTTGGAAATGGAGGTAGACACAGGAGCCAGATCCACAATCATCGGCAACGAGGCATTTGAGGACCTACGTCCAGAGAAGCCAGAACTCCAAGAGGCCAAGCTGTTGTTACGCACTTGGTCCCAAGAAAAGTTGCGTGCACTTGGGGTTCTGGAGGTACAATTACAAACGAACAATACACAGGCTACGCTACCATTGTTGGTGGCTGAAGGGAAGGGGCCAAACCTTTTGGGGTGAAGTTGGATGAAGACTTTAGGAATATCAGTAGCTGGGATTTTCCCGTTGCACTCTGACACAGCAGCAATGCTGGTCAATCAGTATTCTAAAGTCTTTGCTAGTACGGAGTTCACATACAAATTGGTCCAGAAGCAAGGCCAGTTTCTCGTGAATGTCGTCCAGTGGCACTTGCAATGAGAAATAGTGTGGGAGTAGCCTATTCTAGTTGGACCACTCCTATTTGTGTTGTTCGTAAGGCAGATGGGTTGGTACGGCTCTGTGGCGACTATAAATGTTTGATGAATAGGGTGTACCAGAAGGAGGTTTATCCACGCCCAACTTCAAATGAGGCGTTCTCCAATCTGGTAGGTGGGAAGTTTTATACTAAACTAGATTTGGCTGATGTGTATTTGCAAGTGTCAGTGGATGACAAAACTGTGAACTTGTTGACAGTGTATGAAAGGATTGTTCAGAGTAAAAGGCTCCCATTTGGAATCCACTGTGCAACAGTGGTGTTCCAGAGGTTGATGGGAACACTACAGGTTGGGTAGAAGGCATTGTCGTACCATTAGAAGACATACTCATCACAGGGTCTAACGAAGAAGAGCACTGGTAAAGAGTGCACCAGGTTCTTAACCGTATTGAGGGAGCTGGATTGTAGTTGAAAAAACCAAAGTGTTCCTTTGCGATTTCATATGTAACATTTTTAGGTTACAGAGTGAACAGTGCTGGGTTGCAACTTAAGAAGAAGGTGAAAGCCGTCCACCATGCCTCAGACCCCACATGCCAGGAAGAGCTTCAGTCATTTCTAAGGCTGCTAAACTACTATGATAGACTCCTGCATGACAAGGCAAATGTGGCAGAACTATTACACCGTTGCTGGACAACGGGTAACCATGGGAGTGGACTCAGGCCCATGAAGATGCATTCTGCAACGCAAAGTCTTCTCCAGTCAGATGCAGTGTTACTTCACTACGATGTGACTAAGCCTTTGGTGCTGAAGTACGATGCTTCTGGGTACGAGCTAGGAGCAATGCTGGCACATGCAGAAGAGGATGGCAGTGAAAAGCCCATTGCCTTTGGGTCTCGTACCTTGCACAGACACGAGAAGAACTATGCACAAATCGACAAGGAGGCAATAGCAATCATTTTTGGAATAACCAAGTTTAGCCAGTACGTGACAGGATGGCCTTTTACAATTGTTTCTCACCACAACCAGGATTGCAAGGCAGACTGCAGTGGATGGTGATTCGAAATGGCCAGAGGTTAGAATGGCACCTTCAGTATCATTAGCAGCGGTCATTCGAGAGTTGCAGGATTTGTTCAGTGTTCATGGCGTACCCAAATGTATAGTTTCTGACAACGGTTCGCCTTTGTATCACAAGAGATGAGAGCTTATGCAAGGAGGAATGGCATCAGGTTAATTCGAGCAGCCCCAGTCTACCCCTCGAGCAATGGCCAGGCAGAATGCAAGGTGCATACAGCAAAGGCAAAGCTCAAGAAGCTAGGAGGAGGTGATTGTCAGACAAGGCTGGCCAGGGTGCTGTACACACTGCGCACTTCGCCAGTTGCAGGAAGCCAGGAAACACCGGCTGATCTACTGATGGGTCGTCAACTGAGGACAGCATTGAACCAGATCCATCTGCCAGTGAGATGCATGCACCCCATCTACCCAAACACCAGTGGACAGAAAGATGCGATGCTTTCAAGTATATGAGTCAGTGTGGTTCAGGTGTTATAGTGACAAGGCCAAATGGTTACCTGGGAAAATCACAGGAACTCGGGGGCAACTTATATGTGTAGTAATGAATAATGTGGATCACGAGCATAGACGCCATGTGGACCAGCTGTTGTGCAGAGAGCCTAGAGAACAGGGAAGTAGTAGAATGCTGCAAGATTCACTACAGATGCATGTAATAAACAGTGGCTATCCTCTGGAATGAGACAGGCAACAAGTGGAACCTGTACTTAAGCCAAACAGAGCAAACCACGGAGAGGCCAGCTGTCTCACAAGGAATCCCAAAATCAGTAGCGAGCAGTACAAGGTTCTCAGCCCTTGGAGCCAGTTCATCAGCACTCTTCAAGGGTCCCATTTCCCAGCAATAGCAAGCAGCAGACACCAGCCTCAGAACAACGTACAACAGTTTCTGCAGAGGTCGGAGACAACGCAAGTCTATTCAGGGGGTTTGAGGAACAGGAAAGCACCCATCGCCAGTCAGACCCTGCTGTACCACGAAGGCATTGTGTATCCAGCAGAGCAAGGTAGCAGCCAGCAAAATTACAAGACTGTGTGCTAGATTGAACTTTTTTTTGTTTATGACTGTTTAGTTGGTAGTGCATAAGAAGACTATCTTGGAAAGGAGGGGGTGTAGTGTACTATAAGTTAAGTTGGTAACATTGTCAGTGCAAGCAATTGTCACGAACGTCAGTACGGCAGGAATCTTGCTAACCTCGGCGCAACCAGATGGCTCAGACAGTTAGTGGGATGCAATTAACCCGGGAATAACAGCATACTCAACCAGTGTTCCGAGTACTCAACCACTGCTTAGCTGCTATTATTATGCCTATCTTTTAATCTGAGCGGGTAACAAGGCCATTTCTACTTACAAGCATTACAAAATTTACCGGATTTTCCCGTCTTGCGGATGTTTAAAGGTTAAAATAAATGTATGGGAAAGAACTGATATTTTTGTATACATTCAACGTAACTATTTACATATTCACGCGTGGCGTCACATTCGTGGCCATATAAGGTTTGTTTTACTCGCGCTTGACCTAGCGTCTCTCGCGTCTCCCTGGAGTTGGAATAATGTTGACCCAGGTCAGAGAGAGTTGTACTCTTAAAGGGCGAAGGAAAACGCTGTAGTGCGTGCGTGCATTTCTTTTTGTGATGGCCGAACTAGTAGAAGTTATCGGGAATATAATAGAGAATGAAGAATCATCATGTACGAAATAAATAATTACATTCCGCTGTAAATAACACCATTCCTTCATCATCGGCTATATTATTTCCATCATTTTCCAATGTTGTTTGGAATAATAAGTTATTCTCATTCATATCACTACGAACGTTAACAGACCACGATGTAGCAGACTGGCGTGAAAACGTCTAGCAGATGATTTGCCCCCACAACTCTACCTCGCGAGGTGGAGCGGCGGGAGCGTGACCTACTTGACCTGGAGGCGCTTGACCTGGCGAGTAAAACGGACCCCCGCCATATTGTTTCCGGTAAGTAAAATGCCTAGGAGTGCCCCGGGAGCTGAAAGAGGACAAAGAGATGCCAGGTCAAGGCGAGTAAAACAAACCTATTGATACACTCGCGCAGATACTCATCATCGAAGCGTAGCGATACACGCTAACAGAACATCTCGATATACACAAGATGGCAGCAGTGGTCTCGTCGACGTTGTAAGATAGTGATCATGGCCTTAGAAGTTCCTAAGACCGTGATAGTGATCACCGCGACCACAGCAGCGAAAGTTTGATATCTACATAGTTTCCGTGCATACGTCTATAACAAGGTGTTTAACTCTGTTTGTTTACTTGTAACGCAGCGCCGTATATTTGCATAAAATTTTTGCTGCGGGGAAGTTAATAATTCTTATTTTCGTTAAGTAAAGAAACGAAAAATATTGTGAATCCTTACCGATGTCGCAAATAGTGCGAACACAAATTAAAATGGCCAAAACGTGGGGAAACATCATTTTCGGCTGTTTGGGTAGCCTGCAATTCCGAATTTAACGTGACGAAAGTGCGGATACAAGGTATTCGTTGGGATGAAATTACGGCGGTTCACACTAGAATTTTATGTATCGCTAATATTGAGATCTTGGTAAATACCAAGGTTAGCTACTTATTGTGTACCGGCAAAACTATTGATTTTATAAATGAAAAATGTGTATATAATAGTGACGTTCTAAGTAGTCCTACGTAAAAAAAAAATTTGTTTGGTTAAGTTTTTTAGGTTAGGTTGTTAGGTTAATGTACATTAGTTTAAGTTAGATTAGGTTAGGTTAAGTTAGGTAACCTAACTTTACCTAACCTAATGTAAGATTAGGTCAGGTTATCTAACTTAACGTAACCTAATCTAATTTAAACTAACCTAATCTAGCCTAAACTAACCTAGCCCAACAAAAAAAAGTGATTACATAGGACTACTTAGAATGTCACCAGAAAAATTTTTCATCAATAAACTGTATGTCTAAAATCAATAGTTTTGACTAGTACAAAATAGCTAAACTTGATATTTACTGTCGCCGTTTGAGGGGGTGAGGTGATATTAACGAAGTTACTCTGAAGATTACACTGACATTGATGGGTCTGAAAAGGGTGCCACCCGGCGATTACCCGGCCAGGGCGGGACTCTGTTCTCAGGGTCGTGCGACGGTTCGGCAGGCGTCACTTGCCTCCCAGATGAAACAAGGGGAGTTTGGGGGGAGGACCCCGAGAAAACTGAGTGTGCGATTTTGGGCTGCACCTCACTGCCCACACCCTAGGACTATAAAGTAGTCAGTTGCTTTACTTAACAGATACAAAGAACACTTGGTGGTTAGTTTGAACAAAAACACATGGTTTATTCACTGAAGATAAGTACACCCTACCTACCACATGTCACGCACACACACACACACACACACACACACACACACACACACTAGTACGACAAAAATACACTCTTGAGTACTGAGGAAGTTACGTGGCCCGTAGGTCTAAAACAAATCATTAAGTATATTAATTAAGACAAACAGCACTAGCGGATCTGATGAACAAAGGTTGAAAAACACTCCCCGGGGCCGTCCGTCCTACCTCGGGGCCGTTAGACAATCGACTGGGGGGAACATGCGTCGCTGCGGCACATTGCCAACAGCCGTTTAAGTACACTTAGCTTATCTACCTAAAACTTACACAAACATAATGAAAGATGGAACGATGTGACAATGTTTATAATTACATAATTAAATTACTGACAACACAAATTATACTACTTACGTTGCTTGATTGAGAAGTCACAAAATAAAGCGCTGCTAACTAAATAGCAATTACGTTGCCTCCCTGCATTCTAATGAAAACAAAACACTGCCAACTAAAGTAAACATGACGCTTAACCAACAAAACACTGAAGGTAAAAATACACATTGACCTAAGCGTGACCACGACTGAAGCTAAAATTACATAATAGTAAGTGCAGAATTACTATGTTATAAAATTAGAGCTGATGACCTCGTAGTTTTGTCACTAAAAATAAAACACGTCACCAAGCTGATCTTCAACTTGGTGGTGTGAGGTCATGGGGATGTTGGTTATGTAATCCCGGCTGCATACGCGGCACTTTGAATCGTACCCGGACACTGCTCTGCTTTTCACTGACTCTACACTAGTAACACTCGATAACACAGGCACACCAGGGGGTTAGGGTTGGACCAGGGAGTCGCTGGAGGGGCTGTCTACCAGATTCAGGCTTGGCCGTTCCCGGCCTATGGCCTGGGACGACGACATTACCTTCTACGAATGTTTCCAAATATAAAACGCACAGGAAGTTTCACTGTTATTTTACCAAAATTAGTTTGAAAAATGATTAGTCATTAGTATTACATTGTTTCCTACACACAAAGATTTAATTTTTCGTAGTATTGTAATAACTTACTATGTATTAATTTAGCTGTAAAATTTCTGTCCCTAAATTCTTCCAAAAATATTACAGAAAAGTACTTTTTTTTCCATCTTTATACATTTAGAGAAGAAGTAAACTGGATCATGAGTGTTGTGATAGTAAGTTGGTAGACGTGTCTGCATGAGCACAGTTGAATAAATGGCGGACTAGAGCAGTGTATGTAAACATGAACTTGTGAATAAGATATTATTGTAATGGGCGTAATGAAAAAAAGAGATTACAACATGGCGCAGTCGGAAATTAGTGGTACATGGATTGTGTCTCGGTAGCCTGAGGAAAATTGCTAGGCTATACGGCTACGAAGGTTAAAGTTACTGTATGTGTATGTAGGCCGTGATGGAGTCGTTCAACCCGCCACCAGCTTTGGTACTCGATGGCAATTTGTGTGAAATTTTCGTAAGTTCAAACAAAGTTTTGACATTTTTATGCTGGCTACAGGGTATGAGTCGAAGTCGTCGGCAGTCAAGGTTGCCATGTGGTTAAATATCATCGGAGACGAGGCTGTCGAGTTGTACAATACGTTCGATCTGTCGGATGATGACAAGAAGGATTTTACGAAGGTTACTGCGGCCTTTGAGACGTACTGTAACCCGAAAAAGAACATTGTCGTGGAACGTTATAAGTTTAACTGTCGTTCTCAAGATGAAGGGGAATCTTTTGATTCGTTTTTGCGGGACCTAAAAAAGCTAGTCAAAAGTTGTGATTTCAAAGACCAGACAGACAGCGTGGTGCGGGATCGCATAGTTCTGGGAATTCGGGACAAAGGACTCCAAGAACGATTGCTAAGGGAGCCGGAGCTAAGCCTAACCAAGGCAATTGACCAGTGCCGAGTTGCAGAGTTAGGTAAACAGCGAGCTGATGTCGTTCAGAACAAGATGGTTACTCCAGTCCGGAAACATGTGGCAACTACGAGTGAAGAGTCGCAGTATGATCATATGGTTGAAGCAGTATGGAAAAAATCAAGGAAGCAGAGACAACCCAGTCAGCAGCAAGAAGGCAAGGAAAGTTTTCGGTGCAGACGGTGTGGAAGAGAGCATAGACGAAATGAGTGTCCAGCATTTGGAAAAGAGTGCTTCAAATGCAAGAAACCCAATCATTTTGCAGTTGCGTGTACGAGTCAAGTTCAAGAGGTTAGGAGTTCTTCGTAA
>PNEQ01010653.1:11909-28975 GCA_003012365.1 Medauroidea extradentata
AGGCAAGTGTGTGCAATTTAAGTTAGATACTGGATCAGAAGTAAATATAGTGTCGCAAAGTCTCCTGAATCATGTTGCTAGTACAAGCCAGTTAAAACAGCCAAACATAACCTTAGAGGGTTTTGGTGGCCACAGAGTTAAACCGGTGGGTTCAGTCAAGTTTTTGTGTGGTGCAGGAGCACATGAGAAAGATAGCGCTAGAGTGGTGTTGGAGTTTGTGGTAGTTGAAGACAGCAACTGTAGAATGCCGATCCTTGGACTGCCAGGGTGTGTGTCTTTAGGACTCGTCTCTCGCACTTTCGTTCGCAGTGTGTGTAATATTAGTCTCTCAAACGAAGAGTTTAGAACAAAGTTTGCATACCTCTTTGAGGGAACAGGGTGTATGCCTAATAAATGCAGTCTGGTGGTGGACAGGTCGGTGCATCCTGTTGCAAAACCTCCCAAAAGAGTGCCAATTGCACTTAGAGAGAGACTTAAACAAAAATTGGATGTGCTGGTTGAGTTAGGAATCACAGCAAAGGTTGCTCAGCCATCTGGGTAGGTTAGTCAACTGACAATTGTAGAGAAGACGGGCAAGTCACTCAGACTGTGTTTAGACCCAGTGGAGTTAAACACAGCAATTTGCAGGGAGTATCAGATGACACCGACCTTGGAAGAGCTAAGCTGTCAGCTGAATGATAAGGCCGTCTTCACTGTGTTGGACCTAAAAGATGGCTTCTATCAAGTCGAGTTGGATGAACAATCAAGTCAGTACTACACGTTCAGCACACCATTTGGATGCTACAAGTTTCTCAGACTCCCATTCGGCTTATCCAATGCACCAGAAATATTTCAGCGCGTAAATATGGAGAACTTTGGACACATTCCAGGAGTGATAGCGTACTTCGATGATTTGTTGATTGCAGCAGCAAATGAGCAGGAGCATGATAACACCTTACTACAGGTAGCTCAGAGGGCAAAAGAACTCAATGTGAAATTTAATAAGGTCAAAGATCAGTTCAAACAAAGTGAAGTGAAGTATTTTGGACATGTGTTCTCTAAGAGCGGCATGAAACCGAATCCAGAACAGGTGCAGGCAGTGCTAGCTTTAAAGATGCCCACCAACAAAGTTGATCTCCGAAGGGTTCTGGGTTTCATAAGTTACCTACGGAAGTTTTTGCCTAATTTAGCCAGCATCACTGCACCTCTGCGTGATCTCCTGAAAAGGAATAATGAGTGGCAATGGCTGCCGTTGCACACAGAGGTCTCCCAGCAAGTCAAAGAGTTGGTTAGGAAAGCTCCAGTGCTAGGCCTGTCTGACCCCACCAAACCTCTGTCCATTCAGTGTGATGCGTCAAAGGATGGACTGGGGTGTTGTTTGATGTGTGGGGATCAACCCATCAGTTATGCTTCACGTAGTCTGTCTCCAGCAGAGAAGAACTACGCACAGGTGGAGAAAGAAATGCTGGGTATAGTGTTTGCAGCTGGAAAGTTTCATTAGTACACATACGGCAGGAGTGTCACTGTATACACGGATCATAAACCCCTTGTTCCTATATTTAAGAAATGTGTTGGTGATGTGAACTCAGTAAGACTGTAGCGCATGAAGATTAAGTTGTTACGGTACTCACTATCGGTTGAGTACCTGCCAGGCAGACTCATGCATGTAGCGGATCTTTTGTCAAGATCTTACATGCAAGAGTGTGATGACAGTGAGGCTGAGTTGGCAAGTGAGATGGTTCACATCGTCGGTGTGTGTGATAATGTCCAGATGTCAGAAGAGAGAAAGGGTCAGTTACGACAGGAAACGTCAAGGGATAAGGGACTCAGGGAGGTGATGAAGTACTGCCAAACAGAGTGGCCAGAGCATAAGAAGAATGTCAGCCAACAAGCTCAAATGTACTTTACCCAGAGACATAGCCTGCATGTGGACAAGGGGCTGTTGTTCATGAATGACCGCATCGTGGTATCGGTGGCACTGCGACCGCAAATGCTGCACATTCTCCATGAAGGACATTTAGGCATAGAGAGAACCAAGGCACGGGCCAGGCAAGTACTGTACTGGCCGAACATGTCGTTGGACATAGAAACAGTAGTGAATGGGTGCCTGGTGTGTCAGAAATTCAGGAACAGGAACACAGCAGAACCACTTATCAGTCCTGAAGTTCCACCACTACCATTCGAAAAAGTAGGCATTGATCTGTGCGACTTTGGGGGGAACAGCTATTTGGTTTTAGTGGACTACTTTTCTAAATGGATTGAAATATTACAAGTGGAAAGTAAACAAGTAAGTGGGGTAACAAAAGCACTAGTGCATATGTTCGCCACGCATGGTGTACCAAGAGTGATTGTGTCAGACAATATGCCTTTCAACTCCCACAAGTACAGGCAGTTTGCAGCGAATTGGGACTTTGAAGTGGTAACGACAAGTCCACGTTATCCGAAGTCCAATGGACAAGCAGAGCGGGCGGTGCAAATTGCAAAGAATATGCTCAGACGGTGCTCCGATCCCAAGAGTGACATATAAATTATGCTACTTGAGTACAGAAACACTCCCCTGTCGGGGGTAGGGCTTTCACCAGCACAGCTATTAATGAGTAGGTGTGTGCGAACAAAGTTACCGATTAGCCAAAAGTTGTTAGAACCCCATGTACAAACAAAAGCAACTCTGGCACTACAAAACAGACAAGCTAAGAGCAAGCAGTGGCATGATCAAAGAGCTAAGGGACAGAAGGAGTTCAACCCACAAGATAAAGTCTTGTTGTATCGAGACAAACAATGGGAACCAGCAGAGGTGGTGCAAAAGGGCCGGCACATCCGCAGGAACTCTGGGCACTTGCGACCATCCAGTTTACCCTTGGAGCAGCATGGGAGAAGGTCTAGCCTGGACTTTGACTTCAAGGGATTTCCACCTGAAGACATAGCAGGTAGCCAAAGACAAGAGCCACCAAGCAATGGTCCAGAAATAACTAACAGGCAGGACGAGACTGCCTCGAGTATGAGTGAGGGCAGTAGTGGATTTTCTGTGCGAACAAAATGTGGACGAGAAATAAGAATACCAGCAAGATATAGAGACTAGAACAGTGTTGTGTCATGTTTTTATAATTGTGTTTTTAATGTTTGAGAGATAGACCAGAACTGTTTGTGCCATGCTGGCATAGTTGTATTTTGAGTGATGTGCATTGAAAGGTATGCTTTATAGGTTGTGTTGTTGGTTAGGGGAAGGTGTTGTGATAGTAAGTTGGTAGACGTGTCTGCATGAGCACAGTTGAGTAAATGGCGGACTAGAGCAGTTTATGTAAACATGAACTTGTGAATAAGATGTTATTGTAATGGGCGTAATAAAGAAAAGAGATTACAACAATCAGTGCCATCTGTAATAAGCACTTGTTTACAAAAACAATTTTGTGATTTCTCACAAACATAACAAAAGGAAACTGAGAAGAAAGAGCAGTATATTTTTGTAAGAACAGGTACAAAGTAACAAAAACATATGTTTTAGGAATGTTTAAGGTTATCCAGTAAAAACTGCTAACTTTAAGCGACGTGCATTTCTATATCTCCTTGTAAATACAAGATTATGCACTGGCAAATGTATACCAAAATTTTAAGAAAACACTATTCGAAAAATATTTGAAAAAATTAATATTTCGTTTGAAAACTATTCGAAACCCTAAAACCACTATTTGCACACACCTAATATTTAGTCAGTAATTTTTTTCAAAACTCACTTAAAAATTTACAGTTAACACTGTAAAACTTAATTATTTCTCTAATAATAAATCAAAGAGATCATATTCACCTTCCATTTTGTTGTACCTTTGTCCCTGTACCTGTTTCAGTATTCACCTCTTTTTAGGTTTCAGATTCACTCACCATAAATGCTGCAAGTGTAGCAATCTGAAATAACTTTGATCTGTATGAAACTTACAGTATTAAGTGGAGTCATTTGAATGGTGAGTATGACAGTGATAATTAGTATAGTAGAACTCCGTGACAACATTTCTCAAGGACTAGTGGAAAAAGAAATGTTACATTCAGGAAAATGTTATAAGCAGGAATCAATATAACAAAACACATTTACCCACTTTTTACTGTTTGCGAGTAGAATTTCAAAAAATTCTAAAACACTTTTTGGGTGATTACATGAGCATCGTTTTAAAGCAAAAAGCAACTCTGTATCCCGAATACTTCAATAGATATAGATAATCAATTGAAAACACAATTCAGGTCTTTTCACACCTTTAAAGGTAGAATTTTGAAAAATCCATAAATTGGCTATTTATGCATTTTTATGACTCACCCATTGAAGCAAATTTCAAACTTTCAGGGAATTGTATTATGGAAACAGTTACCTTTAATCACTTTCTGATAATAAAATAAAAACTAGTGTAAAAAGTATGTCATTAACACAAACTTGAAGGAGATTAAATTTTCCCAACTTGTAATACAGTAATGGGGTTTCTATAAGTAGATATTTCTGCCAATAAAATATTGTAACAAATTAAAACTTTAATTGAGATTAACGATATTGGGGATAAAACCTTTTTTTAATAACCAGCATAACAAAGTTTGACTAGTTGATTTTACATTACATACTACACAGTATTTATAAATTAATATTTATAGTAAAACCCTGTTAAGAAGTTTCTGACGAAACTGAAAAATTTAAACTTCCTAACGAGGAAAATTTCTTAAAAGAGTTAAATATTTATTGTATTTATAGATGTTGTAAAAACTACTATCTTATTAAGGTGGGGAACTTCTTAAATGGGAACTTGGTAAGAGGGTTTTACTGTATTTAATAAGTAAATGAATTATGATTAATGTCCCAGAACCATTCCAAGTTGAAAGAAGACACCTTTGCACTAACCAAAATGTTGTATTAAAGAGGCTTTAATTAAGAAGGTTCATCAACTGTATAGTATACGTACAGCGGGCTGTAAGCGGAAGTGCTGCAGCAAGCGAGACAGCTTGGCAAGGCAGCTGGCGACATGCACGCCAGGATCCTCCTGCTGCCCGATCCTCGCAAGTCTGCGCAGCGGCTTGGCTGGAGCACCCATCCAGCCAGTCAGCGCTCGCTGCAAGCACACCGCCCACACACACACGTGAACCAACATCTTGAGGGTTCCACCTGACTACAATTATTCAGCACCAAGGCAGTGCCTCAATCTCTATACACAAGGCACTCGACAGACTCATATTTTGTAACTCACATGAACGTGGCTTTCAGGTCACCAGCCTAGATTTTACAGCCATATAATAAAACTATGTATGAAGCTTACATGAAGACAACTACATTTCTGTATGGAAAATTAAACTGTTAAAACTGACAGTTCAAGCTTTTCCATTTTCCCACAATACACATAAAAAATGGAAATTAAAAACATAAACTTGTCAGCGAGTTTTGTTAACAACTCTTAAATGTTATACGCATTAGGCTAAGAGGCCCTGGAGCGGTAAAGACGATACAAGCATGCAGGTAGACACATCGAAGCCTCTATGCGGAAATTACTGAGCCAGTGTTCAGTCTTCCAGTGGCAACTTTTTACAATGTAATAATAAAGAGAAAAGAATTCTGAATATCTGTCTGGACCTTTAAGTATGGTGAAAAATGTCAATTTTCACCATCACAAAATCAACATCACAAGCACAGTACACCAAAATGACCATTAGGTCACAAAAAACATTCCCAAATGTTATTTGTTAGAAGACAAACTTCTAATATGCTGTACGGATGTTTAACAACCCATATACGAACAAAGCTCTGTGTACCATGTGGCAGGTGGGGCAGGCAGTGACCTTAAAATTTACACTGATAATCTGATAATCAACATCAAAAATA
This sequence comes from Medauroidea extradentata, assembly GCA_003012365.1. Classification (NCBI taxonomy): domain Eukaryota; kingdom Metazoa; phylum Arthropoda; class Insecta; order Phasmatodea; family Phasmatidae; genus Medauroidea; species Medauroidea extradentata. The sequence continues at coordinate 17,734 of PNEQ01010653.1, forward strand.
AATTCAACTGGACTACGCCAGTTAAGTAGACGACTATGACTAATGACACCCCAGCTGTAAAGGGTATTATTCGTGACAAATGTAAACAACAAAGTAAAGTTTCAGCAAGTGATAATAAACCACAAAATAAATCAGGCTTCAATACACAACAAACAAAATGCATTTGTAATCAAGAGGTATAATATAATATAATATAATATTCAATGCAAACATTTATTGAACTGGATTACATGGTTTGCATTGTTTGTATTAATGAGGCTGTTACCAACTTCAAAATGCTCATGCAGAATGATATAAATAATAATTTCCTGGTTTCAATGGGGCAACTAAAATTAAGTACTTTTTATGTCATAATTACAGAACAAAAACAGATGTGCGAAAATATAATTATTAACAATGTTGTAGAGCTCATAAATAGTAATTTCTACGTATGATGTATAAGAAAAGCATTATAGGCTATTAAGTCAGAAATATGTTTGCAAAAACAAATCTACTACATCAAGAAGAAAAAATTTCAGTTAATTGCACGAGTTGCTGAAATCTTCAACTGTTGGAAAAATTTGGTTTAAGCTACTTAAATAAACTAAAATGCCAAATCTCACTCACAAGTTGTTAAATATTTCTTGAACATGGCCTACTTAAATATAGGCCTATTGTGCATATGTATGATGAAAGATTGAAATAAGATTTATTTGGCTAACATCAGCTCGTAGTGAGTTAATTCCTTGTAGCGAGCTCTTTTTATAGAGTTTTATGTGGAGCTAAGCTATTTTTTTTATTTAGTAGTACGTATTCAAGAGAGCTTCACTCTTTAATTTGTACCATTAGCTCATATGTGTGCGCTACTGTTATGCTGGAAATCTCTAGCAAGCACCATGTAAATGTCCCTCGTCGTGCTTCCCTCGTCTCTTTAACAGTCCACCCAGCTGCGTTGCCACACTTCCCCTCCTGCATGTGGTTGTGAGGTTGTGTTGGTATGGGAAGGAGAGGACTGTACGAGCTGCTGAAAGACAGGACACAGGAAGCTTTTGTGTGCATATATGGTATGCGACAGACAGAGAGAGAGGGAAAAGGAGAGGTAGCGAGTGTTTGACCGCAGAGGGCAAGTGGGTGTTTGTAGTTTTAAAGTCACAGGTGAAGCACTTTAGGGGTGCACAAAATACTGCGCCCTACTCTCTCCCTCTTTCTTCTGTTATGTCTTCTCACCTATTTTCAAATATGGGCTGATACAGTTTTTATGTGAGTGATACAACAGTCTACATGAAATAAGATTGGCAACGTAACCAAATCCCTGCTTCCCCATCTCCTTTTTTACATACTCGGAACATGTACCCTGTGCATAGCTACTGTTAGAAAACACAAGCCCACAAATGTAGATAACCGTAGTATTGTTGCTTTGGGAATAAAATTGTGTAACAGTGAAAATATCTTACAAATGAAAGGTGATAAATTACTATTCATTGATTACACAATTAATCTGTCTTATGTAAACTGTCAATATTGTAGTATTTAAAGAGAAAAATTAATCTTATAAAAAATTGGTTTTAAATAATTATGCTGGTCATTTCTACAATCCTAAAATTACTAGTAACACTTTAATTCAGATTTTAAATAGATAACTTACCAAAATTACTAAGATAAAATTAATTTTAAACTTTGACCACAAATTAGAATCAAATGTAGAAAATATATTTTCAGCATAGCTACACATTTTTTCAGTAGTCTTGAAAAATATACTTAGGCTGCTGATGGTAAAATGAGCCCTTTTCAAAACTTCAGTAACAGAAAAAAGCTAATGAAAATATTTGAGAGTAGCCTCAAAATTTCTGATTAAATACAAATACTGAGTTTAATACTGTATTTCAAAATGCAACTTTGCTTAAAGATAATTTCAACTTAAATAAACTGTGCCAATTAGTGTTCAAATTTAATATGGGTTAAAAAATGCAAATGAATATGTGTCATTAAAAAATTTAGTAACAACTTTTTGTTATTGCTAATAGCCTACGAATGAAATTGAAAATTAGCTAATCTCCTGGAAAGAGGAGTCTAGGATTGTGAGCTAGCTAGCTCCTTTCTTCCAAAGGAACTTTCACTGGAGCGTAGCTCTTTTTATTTCAAAATAAGTTGAGTTGGGCTGAGCTCCAATTTCAAAGGAGTTTCCTTGGCACTGGCTAACATACTGCAATGTAAGCTTTTGTTTCCAGAAAATTTTTAATTTAAGACACTGTAGTACGAAAACTGTCATAATGGGGAATATTCACATTTCATAGAAATGTTTTGAACTGCTCGAGATGCTCTTTATTACACATGTAAATGAAACTACTAACTTTTTATCCCGTGGAAATCGGTATGAATTCAGTTATCTGAGATTAAAAACAGTAATTCAGCCGGGCGTTATCACGTGACCGTGAAACGCTTTCTCACTGGTCTGACGTCACGCCTTAGTATCCTCATCCGCACTCCGGCTGCGCTCATCGCAGATAAGACTATAGACTTTTGTTTATTGAACTCGCGGGAAGAAATGGAATGACTTTTTTTTAAAAGCACAAAGTGATAATCAGCCCAGAGTTGATTCTGATATGACTCAAGACTAATTTAATTCCAGTTATGTCATTGGAGTGGAAACGAAAAGAAATGTTAATTTATAAAGTATGGTACATTACCGACAAGTAGCATAAAATGTACATGTGAGTAGTCATGCGTAGTACGACACTATTCAAAATTTTGTACTGGCATGAAAAACAAATGCCTCGCAATATAATGAAGTATCGGTACTGAAAGCCATAACTGTCCGTGATTTACGTTACGGCCGCATCATTCATGACTGTAGGAATGTTATGTGGAAATCTGAATATTTTACGCGAAATTATGTACTGCAGACGTAGGTATTTGCCTGTAGTGACAGATTGTAAGCCATATGTGAATCATAAAGATTCTGGTTCTTTTAATTACTGTAGGCCCACCTTGAAGTTACGCTACCGTGTGTCGCAGGCACACTCACCCATTGCCGGTTGCCGCGGGCGCAACTTGGCCAGTAGAGCTATCCCAATGGACGCCACGCGAGTCCCGTTCTTGCGGTGCGGTGACAGCTCTGGGCCCATATGGTATCAAATACAGACTGTCCCGAAAATACCTTCTGATATTTACACAGGTATGCAACAAAATAAGACGAAAACATGTTGTGCACTATTCACCAAAACTCCATATTAAGGGCGTTATGCCCAGTGAACGATGAACGTTTAAAACTATATTTTCCCAAAATATGGGAAATTACGCTAAATACAAAACCAATATTGTCAGCATTGCTTAATGCTATTGGGATTTTCAAACCAACAGCAAATGGTGCTTGATATAGGTGGTTCGGGATAAAGTGAGCACTCGAAATAGCCATGCTAAAGTTCTGTTTTCAGTCAGTTGGTATCTTTCCGCACGTAACGGCTAACAACGGGCATGTCTAACATCTCCGGACACGTCACATGATGTTTGCGCATGCAAGATAAATTATGCAGTCAGTATGAATCGATACACTTTACTAAAAACAAGTTTATTGATTATACAAAATACAATTAGTATGTCAATTTTGGTTGAGTTTGTTTCTATATTGTTGTATTTAAATAGGAAAATACATGGAACTATATTGAGTAATTTCGCTGCCAACCATACAAGCTAAAAGACAACTATAGTTAATGTTAAATTATACGCAGTTGCGGATAGTGATATTTTTCAAATGTTAAGTTTTTAGTGCTCACTTTATCCAGAATGACCTATACCTTCCACCCTTTGGAAAATAGCAGAGCTGGCTACCCTCTAATTACATACAACTTTTTTTTTTAGCGTCAGGTTTTCCATACATTTGAAAGTGGTTTGTTGAGTAATGTTACCTGTGTAACAAAAAAGTTGCAACTGTCTTTTTATAGAATATCTTGCTTGCGTAAAACACAAATTAATTTAAATCAAAACTTTGCTCAATAAACAAACATTTTATAACATGAGCAAGTAAGTAGGCTACTATAACTTTGCTTGATTGTCCCAATGTTGGAGTGTTATGACCATGTGTCATTAAAATATTATATATATATATATATATATATATATATATATATATATATATATATATATATGCACACACACATTTATATATGCAGTATATGTATACACACACACATACATATATATATATATAAATTGTATAATGTATCGGCCTATTTTAATTGTTGGTACAGTAGTTGTAATTAGGGTTGTATTTGAAATTGTATTGTTCATACTTCACCAGCTCTGTGTCCGTAGTACTGATAAAATATTTCACATTATCTTGTTTAATATTATAAGACCATCTCTACCTGTCACCAGGACAGAAATGGAATCAAAGAGTAGAAAAGTAAATACAGATTGAAGCACATACTAGTATGTACAAAATATAAGAAAATCCGACATAAGCCTACCATATTTCGATTTTGCATTACAACAATGTTTTCAATTGTTTTTGGAACACTGATTAGTGTGTTCCTTTTCATTTGTGGAGTTCTTTAAATGGTCTGTACATAGTGTGACTTCTGCATTCAATTTTAAACTGTAAATTTCCATGTCAAATGTACAGTATAAAAATTGCAGTTATTTGGCAGCCTTCAGTGTTATAAAGGAAGTAGCCTATTTAAATCAAATTAACTATGAGATATTCAAATATATAGGTAAACTTAATCCAACCAAGTTATTGTTAATAATTCTGTAATATTTTTACACTGTGTTTTATTATATGCTTTCTTTTCAATGTTGAAATAACAGCACAATGTGCTGCAATATACACTTTTTTTTTTTTTTTTTAATATTTGTTTGCATTAATATTTTGGTCAATTTATGAACTTGGGAAAAAAATAAACTACAATAGGCTCACCTAATGTAAATACCTACAAATGATTTAAAACTATTAAATCAAGTCATTCCCGTTCGACGTAGACTGACGTAACTCGCATTTAAGGTTAGACCAAATGATCTCATGATAAAAGGTTTTAAGAACTATTGCTTAACACGATTTCAGTTTTTTTGAGAAAATAATTATGCAGAAGTAAAATAAGTTTAATTTACTTGCGTCAAAATGATCTCCACAGATAAAAAAGAACTGATTTCGGTGAAACATCTTAATATCGTGGACAAATGACGAACAATTTCTTTCGTTTACATATTTCTTGCGAGACGGTGATAAATATTTTGTCCGGTGTTGCAGTCGCAGTGCTTGTGTACTGAGGTACTGTGCACCATCTAAAGTTTTTATGATTTACTTTATTGTTGTATGTTCCCATGGCATTAAACCCTAACCACTGAAAGTAAACTACCGCCATGACCCATGTTAAGGTCATGATCTTTATTTTATTTCAAACAATTGCAAATAACTCGAATATTTTTTAACTAAATGCTTTGAAAAAATTTGAGACTGTGTACAGTCATTCGATACACAATTTTGTCAAGAGAGTTTTTTAAAATAATGTGCAGTTTGCTGGCAAAAAAAGTTTTTGCTTCATTTTGGCTTATTTTGATAACAAAATATGTGATATTTCAGGGGCAAAAATCTAAAACTCCATTTGGTGTATTGCAGCAAAAAAAATCCATATACAAAGAAATATGTTATATGTATTAATTTGCGTTAATTTTTTTTTTTAAACCACTGCCAAACTAAAGAGCGAGGCGTTAACACAGGTGGCAGACGAGCGCGTACTAAGGTGTGACGTCATGAGCGGCTCAGGCGCGCCAGTCGTGTTTCGGCGCGCATTCAAAATGTGATATTTTCATTTGACCATAACTTTCACATTTTTCAACTTAGAGCTGCAATACTTTGTACGTATGATATTTGTATTGAACTGGCTGTGACACCATCTTCAGAAAAAAATTTGAATGATGCCCATTTGGTTAGGTACGTAGGTTGTGAGGTTGTGCTTTTCATAATCATAGTCAGATAACAAAATTAAAAAAAAAGTTATGAAACAATAAGGCCTTAGGAAATAACAGAAAGATACAAATGTGTCTCAAAATTGCTCACTATAGAGTGAGCAGCCTGTGAGGATGGGAAACAATATGGAATAATTGCAGCAAGAGCACACTGCTAAGATTTAACCAACAACCTCCATTATTTAAGGTAGGCAAGCCACACTACGGCTACAAACACAGTCGTGCAATATTACCAACAAGTGAAACTAAAGTAGTGACAAGAATGATGTACCGTACTTGATGTACGTGGTGATAAACTATGATAATCTTGGTTCTGCCAATCTTATTATCAGCCGAAGGTTCATCGCTTCCTTGCTCATCTTTGTCATTTGCCTCTACAAACGATTCTGTGTGTCTGAGGAGTGATTCTTCCGAACCCTGAAGAAATACACATACAAAGCAATTTTAGTAAATAACTAGACCAATTTCAGCATCATTTATAATTTGCAAAAGTTCACAGTGCTTTGGTAAGTAGATTTTAAGTCAAAACTTTGGTTATAAAAAATACATATTGATTTTCTCAGAAGAATGGGCAGAATCCACATGAATTTTTTAATGTCTTTATGTTTATAGGACATGCTTTGAATCTGCAATGAAAATAACTTTACATACATGCATACAGATATAGACACACACATGTCTTTTACAAGTTGTCATTTTCTCCAAAAAAGTTTTATAATTTTGAATAATTCAGTTTACTCCCTACATAGGCGCTTATGGAAACTACTTCAGATCCACTCGATAACGAGTAAATGGGTTGGAAACGTCATGTGATAAAGATTTACTGCCCACTCATTAATTAGAGTAATCCTTTCACATTCCAGGCACCAGGTACAGTACCTATTCTAATCCCCTTTCAGTTTTAAAGGTCATCTTTTGTTAGATCTAACCTGTTTTCCCGAATAGGAATTTTTGCAAATAACTTATGATGCTTTTCTACAAAATGAGGGAATGGGTCCAAATCAGGAGGACCAGGTGATTTGTCTTTGCATTTTTCTTTCTCTAGCCTTTGGTGAGCTAAATCATTAGACTGTAAAGCAACAGTATTTTCATGCACGTACGAGTGGAATTGAGAGACTGAATGCTTGGAGCTCTGGTGTAGTATGAGGCGAGTACGGAACAACGGCAGAATGCTTGGGAAACAAATACTTCTGGAAAACTCACTGAAAATGTCAATGTCTGCCACGTTTGCCACATGAATATCAGGAACAACCTCTCTGGGAATCAAACCCAAATTGCTGTGGTAAAAGGAGAGTGGCCTGACCACCACATTATCACATTATCGTGTAGGGAGGAAATGCTAGAGACAGATAGCACTCGCCTTCCACCAAGGTGGTCCGGGTATGATTCCCGGCGCGGTCGGTCCCCGGATTTTCGCACATGAGAATTGTGTCGGACTATGCCACTGGCCGGTGGGTTTTCTGCCACTGCTTCATACTCATATCATGTCACCCCTCACAAGCGCTTAAGACCTCTATGTTCAGTTCTGACCAAAATTTCTTGACTTAATTTCACTAGCGACAGAGATAATATGAGCTCCTGAGCTACTTGATGATGTGAACTACTTGATGATGTGAACTACTTGATGATGTGAGGCACAAAACTGATAGATTGCTAAGGGTGATGCTGATCAGTGTATATGAAGAGCAGAAGTTCCAAACGTTCTAAGTGCCGAAAAGTAAATTTTTCAGGAGCAGCAAAAAACAAATAGCTTTGAAGCTTATGGACATAACGCTATCTTTGACCTCGTGTAAAATCCAAACAAATGGTAAGAGGCACTTAGAACATATTGAGGTTATCGGTATTGGCATATAAGACCATTTCCTGGGAAAAAGTGACTTTCACAAAATATGGCACTTGAACGTTTGGAACTTCTGCTCTTCATATAGGTATAGCAGTATCACCTCGACACGCAAACTCAAGTAGCGTGCAATGCTTAGCTTTTTTTTTTTTTATCTATAGGACTCAAAAATTGTAACAAAATTATTTTATTTGTGTGGAAGTATGGTTTAGAGCTCAAGCATGTTTATTTTACAAATTTGGTTGGCAGTCTAAAATAAGTTTTGAATGTTTTGGTTCTGTAAGTCGAACTAGTCAGTGCAGTTGACAAGATTGAATGGAATACGCTCAGGCACGTGGGTATAGTTAACTGTCACTAATGAGAAAAATTAAAAATATAGCAAATGTATGGTCCTGTGCTGGACGAGGGTGTACTTAGTGTACGAAATACCCAGTAGCACAATGGAAGTCATTGGTCAGTTGTCGACAGACAACAACATGTAGCGTCAACTAGACACACAGTGGCTGGTCTCACTGTGCTGAGTGAAAGTCAGTGGACAGTCTGGCACGGAGTTACGACAGCATATGTGATGCAACTTACCTCTAATACGTGAATGAATTGTGTGGCATATGCTAGGAGAAAACCAGTGAGTGCTTCATCTCGATTGGATTCATTTATTTTCCTTATGCCTCGTTCAAATATGTTTACTATGTTATCTCTGCCCAGAAGAGGATGAGTATGCTCTCCAATATAAACCATTCTGTGGAGGTATGTTTTCTGAGGGGAAAAATAACATACATAGTTCGTAATTAAAAAATATTGCTGATTTAACAGTCGTATAGCAGAAACTATCACACTTTATGATAACAATTACAGGCTTAGTGTATTATAATTTGTAATCTGAAATCTAACTTAAAGAATGGTTGTACATTTAACTCCTTAAATGCGAGGTTCAACTAAAGTTGAATACACAAAATATCGCTAACTTGCGTCATTTGAATTTAGTCAAAAACCAAATTTAATGACCCTGTAAACCCTAGTTACATGGTTTTCTCACTTTAAAATAACCAAAAATAAGCTATTTACAAAAAACTATTTTTTTTATTATTTTGGCATAATTAAAAAATTTTTATCCCACAGCACAAGAGTTAGAGCTGTATAATTTAATGGGGCTCTTAACAGAGATGGGGAGGAGCTCTTGATCCATTAAGACTCTAAGTAGTGTGTGCAACATATGTTTACTTATAACATTTTAAGTTAAAAGCAAATATTTTAAAACAAGTAACCTAGGCCTACATGTTTTTTAATTTAGTGACAAGAATAGTTAGGTTTGTTGATTTTTAACTAAGGCTGCTTTTTTATAGTCCCATTAGGTGCTGAGACTTTTTGGGGTCATAAAACATTTATTTTAACTCACCTAGAAATTATAAAAACATCCTAGATTCACTGAAAATAAGCTGCGTAACTAAATTGTCAGTCGTGACACCACCTCTCCCCTTACCTACAGACAATTTTAAAATAAATCCTGCCTTTCCTGACACAAATACTGGCTATATCCATGGAAGCATAAGAAATACAGTACTGGGGAGAGGACCTAAACCAAGGCCAAACCACAGAAGAACTAGACATACACTGCGCCTTGTTCCACCTCCCACCCCTCTGTACTACAGAGGAATGACCCTCCCTCCAACAGTAGTATGGCCTTATTTTTTTTTTATACTTCCCAACTAGTGCCTAAAAACAGGCCTATACTATCGCGTCATGCACACTTCTCCGCCTCTGTAGTATGCGCCTTTATTAAGGCTGTGTCTCAATTCAAGAGTGTGTACACTTTCACTACCTACTCTCCCTCTCGGCCACTCTGGCTCGCTTTATTCGAATTGGGACGTTTACTCTCGCACTATGCACTCGGCACCGGCATTCTATCGGCAGTAATTGTAAGTATATAAATAAATAATCTACACTGCGAACTACGATATATTTAATGTAGGTTATTGTTATTGTCTACTATAACATATTTATTAAATACAAGAATGGTGGGTTAAAACAATGAACAATGAGTAAAAATAATTCTTGACAAAAACAAATAAAATGGTTTAACCTTAAAGCAATATGGTTGCCATAGAGGGTGCAAGAGTGAGCTGCGAGGGAACATCATCGCTCACTCTCGTTCACTCTCCTATTGCACACTCTCCCTTTGAGTTGGGACAGTAGAAAGTACCCTCTGTGACGTCAAGAGTGGACGAGAGAGTACTCTTTCAGCGAGTTGGGACACAGCCTGAGACACCAGCAGAAAGCACTAAAGAAAGGCACACAATACAGATTAAGGGGTGTGCCATTGAGTACACAGTATCTAATTCCTCTTTAATTTCGCCTTTGTTTAAGCATTAGTGAAATGTCACCAGTCCTAGTTTTAAGCAAAAATGAAAAATAGGCACACATATGTTGTAAATTTAGTATATGTACATGTTAGTTGTAAATAATCATGTCTACTTGAGTTATTGTTTTTGTCTTCTATGTCTTATTTTTTATCTACTTTGATGAGTTCAAATAGCATTGTTGTATGCTCAACAGAACAATAAATATCTATCTATCTATCTAGTACTATTGTTTATATTATTTTTGATGATGGTAGCCATAACTAACTAAAATAAATTAGTGTATTAAAGGAATAGTTACGCGTTCATAAATGATATATGAGTTAACCTCAATATTATTTTTGAGATTACCTATGATAAGTATGCATACATTATCATTGAATGGTGAATATAAGCTGTAATTTCTCAGTTTGATTCAAAAGTATGTTATAGCTAACACAACATAAATAAACTAACTTTTCCCTCTAGAAAAAAAAATTGTAACTAACACTGCGATTCGTACAACCAAGTTTAAAAATGCTGCCGTATCGCAGAGGAACTGAAAAGGAAAAAAAAATTATATTCCGAACTGTTGGTGTAGCTAAACACAATCTACGTGAACGAAATTAAGCTAATATTTGGTCTGTACACATGTCACCTACCCGTCCAGCAACTGATGCACTGTTTAAAATCACATCTAAAACAGACTGTGAATTTGACATAACTCAACCTCTCAAAATAAAAACACGCTCAGGCACAAATATATTAGCAGATACTTAATTTATATTAACCGTTCCTTTCAATGAACGAAAGCACTCAGTCAGTTATCTCTTCTCTCTTCTATTTGCGAATTTAAATTCGTATTTTGGCGAAACAAAACATATGGTCGTATCCATGGCAACAAAACAAAACCTTCCATACCATACGAGACTCAACTTTCTGACGATTACGAATACAGTCTACAGCGGGCGCGCCTATGGTGACTTCGTACTACCAACATAAGAGTTTTGCAACCAAACGTAAAGGACAAAACACCCTGAAAACCAGTTCACAAAAGCTTCTACTAAGAAAAGAAGGGAGAGGAATGTGGCGGGACGCACATTAAATCTTAGTATACAAATAC